>JBBMHQ010069565.1:0-13217 GCA_037834295.1 Postelsia palmaeformis
AGGCAGACTGGCAAGCTGGCAGGCACGTACCGTTATCTTCCCGATGAACCAGCTGGACCAGCGAATCTCGTAGGATTTTCCCGGCTCGAATACCTCATCTTCCAACCGCGTCTCGAGCGTAATGGTAGGGGTGACGCTGCTCCACTCCGCCGGGACGTAACTGGTAACCTACCACAGTTGAGGCATGCGGCATCTATCGTGAAACGGGGAGTGCCTTTTTTCTACGTTGACCGGGGTATTCTTCCCCTCCAGACGTTTGGTTTGGAGTCCTGTCCTGTGCTCACGAAACTGTTTTGTGTGGGAGGTCAATACGAGAACAATGAGAGTAACACTAACAACCACCCTTGGTCGAAAACATGGCAACCGCTTGCTGTTCACATTATAGTCCGAATGGGGATTACATTACCGGCCAGAAGTAAGGGAGATGTTGTTCACGAGCGATTGCGCGCTCGTTTGGTTTCTTCCTGAAGTAATTTTCGGCATCGGCGATAAATAAATAGGGAGAAAACAAATTCAAGTCCCTCCCGAAAAACGGCTGTCCGAAAGTGCGCCGTCTGTCTTCTACCAACACACAGAAATTGACGACTTTTACAAAAATCCTCCTTCTGGAGTTCCCAACGACACATATGCTAATATTATGATACTTTCGATGAATTACTATGGAAAAATGCGCCGGCTGTGAGTCCAACCAACTGGTTGAGACACCCAGCTGTTTGGTAAGATTGCGTGATACTCCAGGTTTACCTGCAACATTCAAGGATAAACAAACACACAGACACACGTCTTCGCTGCGATGAGTGAGCATCAACCATCGTGCGCGTCCTGTAATATGTGGCTCGTGTTTCTATATGAGCAGGCGTTTTGTTTGTTCAAATCGTCGCTTTTACTTTGCAACTCAGCTGACCTCAGATCCTGCACCCTCAACACACTTCTACAAACAAACTGTATTTTGATTGTACGGTAGCATGAGACAACGACAGCAATAACAACGTCAAGCTTGGAGCCGCCAGCAACCTGACGCCTTTTTGACGCTGCTCAGACAAGAAAGGAACGTGCTACAGGCTCAAGCCGAGCCTGAGTCCGCGTTCGTCGTGTTATAGTAGCAACGTATAAAATAATAGTGGAAACGCCCCGATCCCGACTTATCTGTTTACCTCGAATTCGCGCGATATGTCGAACGCCTGGTGGTGCAACATTGACGTGGCCCTGAGATGGTACATGCCGTCCTCCGGCTCGAAATTGGCCATTGTAGTCCGGAAGAGGGGGCCAGAGGCCGGCGATCCGGGCACAGTCCACACAGGGCTGTTTCCTTTCATCAGTTCCAGCTACGCGGAAGGGGGCAGGGGTGAGCGGGGTCGGGTCGTGAGCAACGATCCGGGTGTGATATTTTCACAGGGGAGTGTGCCCACACCTCGATCAGATAGATGGCGATTTGTCTGATCTATCTACAGATAGATCATGATCTAGAGCATCTACAGTAGCTCCTCCCCTTTCACTGTGAGAGATTGAGCAGGACCTATCTGTATAAGGTACAGATCTAACAGAAGGGAAACATGTGCTGCAGTAGAAACAGTAGATCGCACAGATCGTACCGGCCCCACCCTAAAGAAACATGAGCTATGGATCATGTAAGATCGGGAATGGATTATCTGTGTGCCTTGAAATACCTAGACCATGATCTGTGGATGATCTATGCGGTATGTGAAGGTCTCTGAAACAACGGGCTGAGTACGGTAGGATCGGCCGCACGAACCGTATCCCTTACGAAGCTACTTCGAAGTTTATTAGTTACCCGTTTTTAGCCGTAGTTTGGACCCTGTGGTGTACAAGCCCCCCCCCCCCCCCCTCATTGAAGCTGTCATCCATATGCAAGTCCGCCTCTCAAGCGGTTCTTAGTAGGATGCAGCTCACCCTTGATGCGACTCGCCAGACACCTCACGGCGCTTCGCAAAGCTTGATGCAAGTAATGTGGTGAAAACCCGACATGCTTCGTCGCGGCATTCTTGGGATGCGAGGGTCTATGGTCATACGACTACGGCCATGCATGAGATCGAGTACATATTTCCTACCGAGTACCCCCCCCCGTCCCCCTCTCTCCCCTCTTCCCCCCCAATCAATTCAACCGAAGCTATCATCCACATGCAAGTCCGCGTCACAAGCGGTTCTTAGGAGGATGCAGCTCACTCTTCATACGAATCGCCGACACCACTTCACGGCGCTTCGCGCTCGGTGCAAGCAATTGCCTGTTTGGTCGTTGAAAACCCGACGGGTCGGGCCTTGGCGTTGTAGAGATGCGGGGGTCTATGGTTTTGCGACGGCGGCCATGCATTATACCGAATACCCCCCCCCCCCCCTCCCCCGGGGGAGCTCGTGTCAACGGCGTACTCTACCGACTAACCATTCGAGGAGAGTATTATAACCTTACCCCGTTATCGCCATAACTGAATCCACGTGTATGGGGGTAAATTACTTGAAATTAGTGTGAGGTATTAACTTTACTCAGCAGCAGTGACAGAGGTGAAAAACAAATTCAAAAGAGAGAGAGGCTCTTTTTCTTGTCAATGTACGAGAGAGAGCATATTTCGCGTATTGTTTCTGACTCGCTCTGCGTTGCGCTGCCGGAAATGAGCGGCACCCTACCGGCCATCGTTGTACGTCTTCGCACCGTAAGAAGCGTGGAAAACCTGACATTCTACTCAAACCGTGCCTGGGTTCTGTGTTCGATGACTGCTGCTAGTTTTTTTTTTGCTTTTTAATCATCACTTTCACTCTCCAGCCTAACTCGTAGGAGATTTTACCCTCGACAACCTGCTGGACAAGCCGTGGTCACAGGAGTCTACCCTTCTCCCCCCCGGTACGTGCTTTTATTTTTTGTCGCGCATAGGGTTCAGTATTCCCACTTCGCGTGGATTTTCATCGAATGTGCATGGTAGCTAACTTACGCTCTCGCGTTTTCCGCTAATCATTTTGTATTGTGCAAGAAAAAGGCGATGAGCTTGCACTCGGTGAGACTTGAACCCACGAAATTGATCTTGATAGGCGCGAGGACTACCTACCAAGCCACCGCGGACGCCACTGTAGGTGACAAAACCGTAATTCAGACTACATGGCCAATCACAGCCGACAGCGAACCGTGCCGTATCTACAGCTGACAAGCAGTTGCGATATCAAAATGCGTACATCGGCTTTCTTCTGCTTTGCCGATCGCTGCTGCTGACGTCAACTCCTAGGACGTCATAAAACACGACTGGACAGGACGTTTGCTGCTGTGACAGGGATATTACCTTTTGGCCGAACCTTGCCGGATTCAGGCGGGGCCTTCCGAGGGGAGTAACGGGCCAATAAAACTGAACGATATATACCGCAAAGTCATCTGCGTTATTTTTGGGGGGATTGACACACATTGGTGTTCCGCGTTCACAATGCAAGGAGTCGTGCTGACTGCGGACGGACGCGAGCATGATGCCACCGGCCGTGCTTCTGGGCGCCTCAACCGCTTATAACCTCAAGTTATCATCAACTTGTTCCACTGGCTGGTATGTATGTCGGGGGAGTCCTCAAGGGGTTGAGCCTTTGAAGCCTGCAGTCCCGCTGTGGGGGCATAATACTTATACTTTGACTGGCATGTCTCGAAAACGGGACTACAGTCCTAAAAAGGTCAAAGCAAGGAACCTACCCACTACTTTGTTGGAATTATGCTGTTATCTGATATCCTATGGTAACAATCCTTGCTTTCCCAGACCTTAAGGGTTGTTTATCTTGATTAATACTACTGTAAGTATCTCGCCAATTTTTGGGGGTGAGGTAGAAATATGCGTAGCTCCTCAAGTCAGCAGCCTCATAAAAAATAGCCAGCTACTCCAAAGGATATACGACGACGAAAAGAAGAAGAAATGAAAGCCCCACTTTTGTTTTGGAGTCCCAGACAGTGGGGGGAAGGGGGGGGGTACTGAAATCAAATAAACAAAACTGGAAAAAGAAACATGTTTTATTTAACTATTCTGACGAAAACTCCCAGCCCACCCCAATATTTTTCGTTTTCAGTCCCGACATAGTAGCGAGTGTAGCCCGATTTTCTTTCGATTTTATTTTATGTACCCCCGGCTGCCCCTCTATCTATACCTAAACCACGTGTACGTACGTACGTACGTACGTACGTACGTAACTTCAAGGTATACTTCGTGCATACACACGGTTTACCTTGACGGGGAGGGGCTTGCCATCCTCGTCCCTGGCAGAGTTTTCCAACTCTATCTCCAGAGCGACGCCTTTCGCCCACACGTCTCCCGTCTGACCCTTAAATATGTCCCCGAGCACAACCTGCCCACGAGAAAAGAGAAAGCGCAGGAAGGGAACTCTAGTGATAAGCATGGCGGGACATCAGAGGAAACCCCTCGCCTGATCTAGCTCCTGTGGAGCAGGTTTTCGTTGCTGCTTCGCGTGCGTTGGTTTGCTGAGAGACAGAAGGCGAACGAGAGGGACATTTTTATCTCACGAAGGAGACTGGAAGGCTGGAGGCAAGGCCTTTCGCTGCCAGCTATCCGGTGCATACATCCAACAGAGCCCTCAAGACGTGCTACGGCAAGGGCTACAATCAAGGGTTACAATCGGGGGCTATACAGGGGGGGTTAAAAATAGGGGTTGCAACCAGAGGTTGCAATCAAGGACGGCAAATAGGGGTTGCAATTAGGGGCTGAAAATAGGGGTTGCAATTAGGGGTAGCACAGTTTGGACAAACGAACGGAGTTCCAATCAGAGGTAGCACTCTTGGGCCCTCCCTTTTTTTTGTCTCCATCCCATATAGCATCCCCAACCTTATTTTCTCTCTCTTCTTTTTATTACGGGGGTGTTCGTAAAAAAAGATAAATATATGGTCGTTTTTTTGTGTATACCATAGGTCCTATTTACTATGGCCCCCGGTAATGTTAATAGTCGTAAGTTAGATCCAGGGTCAGAAAGCAGGAGGCTTTTCATTCCCTCCTCCTCACTACGGTTCTTGCCTTGGAAGTCACTTTTATCGCGAGGAAAAGTCGGCCCGTTCTACCCCCGTCGGCTCGCATCGAACATGGAGCTGCACTTAGGGGAGCTACTAAACAGTACCAGGTACATATTACTCTAGTTGGGTGCGTCAAGTATTTTTTTAAGATCACCTTAATATTATTATTTTGCAATCTGATGTTTTCTGCGCTTTTCCAGTCATATCATCCAATATTATTCGTTGGCTACCGAACCTTACCCGTGATGGGGGTCGTGCGTGTATCAAAAACTATACGTCAAGGCTGGTTTTGTTGTTTTCGGCTGTTGGCTGAGGTACCGCGAAGAAGAGCTTTAAGTTTCGCACAAGGGCTTACGATCGTTTTTCAAAGCTAGTTTTTTCTTCCCAGAGCGAGTCGATTTTTGGAATACTTATGGTCGAGAGAGAGGGAGGGAGAGGGAGAGGAATAGAGAGAGAGAGATAGAGAGAATGGAAGGAAAGAGAGTCTTCCGAAGGGAACAAAAAGGTTCGACTTCACGAAGCATCTCTACTTCTGTTTGTTGCAAAAGGAGAAACCCATGTGCGACCTCAGCGTGCTTCCTTGTGGCGTGTGAAGCTCCTGAAACGAGGAGCCTTCAGAAAAAAATGCTATAACGGGGAACCATAGTTAATAGGACCAACTATTGTAAGTAAAAATAGCAAAATATAAAGGTATTTGTGTGAACCCTAGGTTCTAATTAATATGTTCTTCCGTAATACCACTCTAGACCGCAATGAAAGGGCCGCTTGATATTCATATGAGTGTGCAAAAGTTCCTTTTTACTTCCGTCCGGAGTGGCTTATGATACCCCTACCGTAGCAGCCAGGAAAAAATACCCTCAAGAAATCGTTTTTTACAGTAAATACATAAAATGTATCTCTCTCTCCGTCTCTCTCCGTGATAGCTACCTGATACGTAGATAGTGGACCGCAATCGGCGTGCTGCGACTCCCACTGTCGCATGTTTTTAACGAAGGCTTAAGTGTTGAATGTGGCATTTTCAGCTCACGCGCACAATATTTAGGCACGCATTTACCTATGTTTGATCTCCGTGATGAAAAAATGGTCCTCGAATAGTTCCCTCCAAATGAGCGCTTTACAAAATGAAGACAAGACTTAATCACGTTCTCCTGTCACGTCCCGCACACACGCACACCTTATCCCTCTCTCTCGGTGGCAGCGACGTACTGTAGTGCACCGCGATTGGGGCGTTCTTTCTTTTGCTCGAAGAGTGTCCGTGTTTCCTCTATATGGGCCGTCGCCGATACAATAGTTGATGCGGAAACAAACGAACGAACTGGCTCGTACTATTTTTGCTTTCATGTGTGAGACGAAATCTCCTGCGACGTCCCTCACACGCGAGCACATTTCCGTCTTAACCCAAAATCGTCGGAATTATGCCAACCTCATTTCGAAAAATATCATTATGTATACTCGGGCCATGGGATTATTCATCGAGACCCAATATAGTGATTGCTAAAAATTGTTTTTCGGTGAGGTATGGGGCTCTTGAAGTGAGGAGTCTCGGAAAATTCAGGGTGAACCTCTATCGTAGAACGCCTCAAAAATAAAAAATGTGTACTCTCGGTGACAGCAAAGAATAGCCCGCACCTGAGGCTGCGCCTGCGTGATGGTAAAAGGGCGAGTGCGCACCCCCATGTCAGTGAAGGAGAACTCTGCCTCCCCGATGCCCCCGATGACGATGATCCCCTGCGGCACGTCGGACACAACATCCGCATTCTCCAGCTGCAGATAATAGCCTGCTCCCGGGTCGACAGAGGCCACCTGAGAGGGAGGGCGTCAGGGTAATAGGGTTAAGGTCAGGGTTGGGGTCAGGACCTTAACATTCATAAGTAATATGCGCATTTACGTGTCCTGTTTGTTGCTACTTTCGGGCAATTTGAATGCCTTCACTTTAATTAGTTTCACCTGCTACATACCCGGTATTTGGTACATAGCTGGATGCACGTGAACAGGGGAACCGGGGTAGCACTACAGCAGTGGAGGTATAATACTGTCAGTGGCAGACCCTTCGTGAACACGACGCGGCCCGATGAAGCGTGCTTGGTACCCCATAGCGGCTGTAGGCATCTTACAATAAACGAAGTCAATCGCTGCACGAACGGGATTGCAAAAACGAAGTATACCGGCGGTTCCTCCGATCAGTACTACTGTAGTAGGTTATGAGCCCGGTATATCGAATACTGTTGGACACAAGCAATCCCCCGGCATGGTCAGGGCACGTAACGACTAACGTTTCTGAGGTTTATCACTTAATTGTAGTGTAACAGATATACACCCCCCCCGCCTAACAACCGAACTTTTGATAAATATTGGAAGCTGAACCCTATATACAAAATCAAGCGGACTTGCAAAAAATAATGTGCGATGCCAGGTACAGCATCGGATGCAAATGTATTAGGTGAGCTCCTCGCTTAGGGAGCCCTATTAACCCCACCTAACGCCCGACTCTGAGAAATGTGCAGGATGGGCACGATACATAATCAAGTGGGATTGCAAACAATAACATGCGATGCCAAGTACAGTATCGGATGCAAATGTATTGGGCGACCTCCTAACTTGAGGAGTTTCATTAGCCTCACGTAACATCCAACTTCGAGGGCACTTGCATGCTAAACCCGGATACACAATCAAACTGACTTGCAAGCAATACGAGTTGCACGTATGTTCAACACTAATTTCGAATGTTTTGGGTCGTAGCTCCTCGCTTGAGGAGGTCCACTAACCCCACCTGGCATCCGACTCGGAGAAAAGTTGTGAGCAAAGCTCGACACGTGGATGCAAATATGTTGGGTAAGCTCCTTGCTTGGGTAGATATCTACACCCCGCCCAACAGCCGACCTCGCGAACACGTGCAAGCTGAGCCCAGATGCACAATCGAATAGGCATGCAACCCAATGGTATGTAATACCAGGCATATACGACAACGGATGCAAATGGAGTGGGCAGCTTCTCGCTCGAGGAGCTCCATTAGCACCACACCTAACATCCGACCTCGAGAGTAATTATTGTAAGCCAAGCCCCGACACACAAATCCGAATAACCAGTAATCATGGTACAGTGGACATCGCACCCAAAGAAGTTTAGGCAGCGCTTCAGTTCCAATGGTTGAGGACCCCCCTCTCGTTAGTAATAAATGGTTGAGTAGAAAAAAAGTGCGCCCCCTAGTTGCAATGCACCCCAATGCCTCCCGTAGCGTGGATCAGGCGTTGCACGAAGACGAGCGAGCGGTCTGCGTTCCGTGCGAGCTGTATGCGCGTTAATTTTGTTTTGTTTTTGGCCGGATCGGAACCGGGGGAGGGTACTCAATATCATACGTGGCCGTAGTTGTATGACCATAGACCCTCGCATCTTTACAACGCCGGGACGGGGCACGTCGGGTTTTTACCGAGCAGGCAGACATTGCTTGCACCAGGGGGGGGGTGGAATACTCGGTAGGAGAGATGTACTCGATCTCATGCATGGCCGTAGTCGTATAACCATAGACCCTCGCATCCCTACAATGCCGGAACGGAGCATATCGGGTTTTCACCGACAAGCAGGCACCCGGGGGGGGGTGGAATACTCGGTAGGAGAGATGTAATCGATCTCATGCATGGCCGTGGTCGTATGGCCACAGACCCTTGCATCCCTACAATGCCGGGACAGAGCATGTCGGATTTTCACCGACCAGGCTGATATTGCTTGCACCTAGCCAAGGGGGTGAACTATCCAGCTCTCGGTCCGGCGGCGTTCATGGGGAGCAAGAAGTGCATGCAGGGAATACAGATGAATCACCACCGACTACGCAAGGCACAGAGTTCAAGGAGAGATAAGAGCAGTCGACGAACGAAACCGTGCAGACGGACGGTAACGATTGGGAAAGTCCTCCTTACTTTTCCATCCTTATATGTATCCGTTTGTTTTGTTTGCCATGACTGGCGCATCGAGATCGAGCGCCGCGGGCAGCGATCTGGCTCGGGGCCCTAATTTTCAGCCCCATTGCCTGCCGCTGCACGAGAGCCCTACCGCACGAGAAGCGTGACTTGTTTCTACCTGCCAAGTGAACTCGTTCGTGTTCTCTCCTTCCAGCAGCAGTGTCTCCACGTCCCAGTGCCATTCGTTCTGTAGGGTAAGCTTGATCCTTTCGTCAGAGCGGTGGAGGAGGCGAAAACGACGAGGGAGAAAATAAGATGACGGGGTTAACATTTTATTCCTCAAGAGTGAGTTCCTTCAGTCAGCTATCGTTGTAGTAGTTGGTGACGGTGGCGGTTTTGGTGTTGCTGTTGTTTTTGCTGCTGCCATTTTTTGCTGTTGCCGTTGTTTGTTGAGGTAGTGGGTATTGTTGATGTGGTCGTCGTCGTCGCTGCCGCCGTTGCCGTTTTCACGTCACGGCAATCGCTGTTGGCCTACAACACACGGCATGGAAGGGTTTCATACACCCTTGCCTCCTTAAAAAGGCCGTGCTCAAACAACTCGTGCTGCTACGACATACGTCATGGGAGGGGAGCTGTGTACGCCCTGGTCCAGCGAACAGCGTGCGCTGTGTACTGAAAAAGAGGTGACCCTATTTTTTTGCCAAAATCATTTTTGGGACTGACCAACCTCCCCCCAAGTGAGGTCGGGCTACCTAACACAGGGCAGCACGCCTTATCGCATGGACGCAATTTGGCTTAGACGCTTTGCTATAATGGAGGTAGCACATTCCCGCTAAAATATTTTCTAAATGACGGGCTCCTCAACCCAAAATCGTCAGAATGCAAATGCTTTCGAGAATGACTTTTTTCGTATAATTTGGACCATCGGATCATTCATCGGGATGCAATTTGATTTTTGCTAAAGTCCGTTTTCGGGTGGGGTATGGAGCTCCTTAAGTGAGGAGCCTTAGAAAATTAGAGTGAACCTCTAGCGCAGAACGCCTCGTTTGCAAAGCGCCACTCGCTATACACCATCTAGGCCATGGAGCTTGGTCATCGGGTTAACACCCGCCTCTTGCGTACTTTTCTCAACAATGTCGATTTTGGGTGAAGTATGGCGTTTCTTAGCCCTCTGAGTACCGTGGTTCAGTTTATGGGGAACAAACTACTTCGCATTTGTGGAATATGCTCCCGAAAACGGGTGAAAAGAGATAGGTGGGAAGGCCCCGGGAATATCTGGTGCTATGGTACCCGTAACTGTCGCAGCACGCACCGGAAAACGTGCGCCATTATGCCCCTTAATATAGTGGACTTTGGATTCAATATTAGTGTGAGGGAAATATTGTTTTCAGAGACAGAGTGGCACAGGTAGTTCAGGTCCCGTGGATGAATCAGATCCCCCCCCCGGTGGAAAAACCTGGTCCGAACAGACGGTACACATTCGCGAAACTGATAGATGGTGTGTGTGGCATTTACTTTCCACCCGTTCAGTAACCGACAGGTAGAAGTATGTGCAGACAATATCGTTCAGACCCTGTACGTAGATCAATCATATCAGCGCCGCGAAAAAAATTCTTGCGCAGATTTTGCAAATCTGACAAACTGATGATCTGATGTGATCTTACTCCCACCCCCCGCTCCGTCTCGAAACGGATGCGTTGTCAATGATCAAAGGACCAAGGCAAGCGACCCCCTCCCCGCGTCCCGTCTCGAGCGGGAGGCGTGGCCGACGACCAAGACCCCCCCGCCCTCCTTCAATGACTCGAAAGCAAGTTGTCTCACCTTTGGATGTCGGGGCTTGTCCAGGCCACGGAGAGGCTCTCACCAGGGTTTATGTACTGGTTGAGCGTGGGAGCCACGAACGCAAGTTCGGGCATGGATGATTCCGAAGGCGAGGCCAGCCTGAACAGCTCGGATGCCTCGGTTTTCTGGCGTGAATTTTATCATGTATTTTTAGAAAGCAATGTTGGTACAAACAGGCAAGAATTTGTTTTGCGCGTTAGGGCTGAGTTGTTCTGCATGAACACGCAAGGAAAAATAAGGACATGGCGTTGTGCAATGTTTTTTTCGGCACGTTAGGGCTGTATCATCGGGAGAGGACAATCTTGCCTTCCGGCTAGTGCTTGAAATTTGGTTGCCTCGGTTTTCTGGCGGGCACACACACTATGGTTTCGAAAGAAGTGCAAAACGTACTTGACGCGTTAGGGTTTCAGAGTGGGTAGGCTGTGCGTGTAAGATACCAAAAGGAAGGTTTCGTTTCACTTGTTTCTGGAGCTGCGCCATTTAGTGAGGTGCTTTTTCGTTCCTCAAGTGCTTCAAGTTCGAATGCCTCGGTTTTACGGATGAGGCGTTGTAGGTAGAAAAACATACATTAAAATGCAAAGTTAGTTTTATTTCACGGGTGACGGGTTGGGTTGCTAGGCTGGATATGCAAGGTAACAAAAATACGACGAGCTTCTTTCACGCGTTAGGTCGCTTGATTATGCGAATTCGGTCTTTAGATTGCAAACAGAGGTTTCTGCTTTCAAGCTAGTTTTTGCCTCTTAGAGCGAGGAAGTCGAGCCGGTTCTTCTCGGGATGATTCTGACTACTCTCGAAGAGGTACCCAGATCAGCTTCCCACGGCTCGAGGGCCGTAGTTGCGAAAGCTTCGGACTGGATCAAACTTCGGACGAGTAGTCAGAAAGTTGGCATTTGAATAAAATGCAGACTTTGTGTGATTAACGTGTTTTTCTAGCAGGAAAATTGGAAGATGAGCTATCCCAGAACGCTCGCAGCTGCTACTCTTGAGAGGACGGGAAACTGATGTGGACATGTAGTCAAACTCATCCCGGGAAGAGCCAGCTGGCTCGATTACCCCGCACGACGGGGTACAAACCAACTCCAAAGCGAGACAACCTCTGTTTGCAATCTAGAGAAACGAACCCCGCATAGCAAACGACCTTTTAGGGCTGCGTGATTGGGCGCGATAGTTTTGCCATCCCCGAGTACTCGAAGCTCGGATACCCCGGCATGAAACATCTACAAACAAACACGCAGGTTACGCGTGTCGCGCGATAACACCACTGTAGGGCTGCAACGTTACGACCGGACTGTTTTCGTTCCTGAAGTACTCGGAATATCGCTCGTATAACTCTCTCTTCCTCTCTCTATCCGCAAGGCCACAGCGCCCGCCTCCTCGGAGAAAAGAGGACCGGAAGTGTCCAATCAAGACAACAGGTGTGTCGCAGGCAACCCTCCACATCCCGTCGCAACCCGAAAGCAACAATTGCATGTAGATTCCCCTGACTCTCATCTTACTTCTCTTTTTCTGGCCAGAGAGCGCTTTTTGGTTTCAAACATCAACGCTTTATTTGTTCTAAGCTAAATGTACGCGATCAGAGTTTCGCCTATAACAACAAACATTAAAAAGCAATCACAGGGTGGGCACTTAGACCTACCTCAAACTACACTATCCTTGCCGTGTACGTCGTGAAGGAATGTATGCAGCTGCCATCAAGATAGCGTGGCTTACCCGGGTAACATAATACGATGAGGCAGCCTGGGACGGGTTCGACAAGACCGTTCGCTCCATCAGATCGACGTTGGGGCCACCGATCGCGTTTTGTCTGGTGTGCTGCGCCACCGCCCCTCTTCTCTTCCGGCCGTTAACTTGTCTCGTGCTTTTTTCCTATGCTGCCCTCCGCGCACGTACGGTTCCTGCCTGAATTTTTTCATTGAAAGAAAACCGCTTCTCGACAGCCGTGTACCTTCGCTCGTCTATTCTCGCGTCAAATCGATAGCTCCACCCCTCACCCCCCCCGGCACTGTAGGGATGTGAGGGTTCAAGGTCATAGGACTTCTGCCTTGCATGACATCGAGTGCCCCCCCCCCCTTCTCCCCCAAAAAGAAATTAGGTTTTCATAACACCCCGCTCCTCACCTCCAGCCTGCGGCTTCCGTTCAGAGGGCCGATGACGAGGTAGTACACCCCCTCTCTTACGCTGCGAGGAATGACCCATTGCATGTATCCCGTGTTGCCCCCCACTCCAACGGTAGCTGCCACCCGACCCTGCACAAAATGTTTTTCGTGCGAGATGTTTGAATGAATGAACGAACGATGTGGGGGATATTATTTCCTACAATTATATGGTAGACGTGCGTACGAAAAGTATCTCTCAGCCATTGAGGAAGCACCATTTTCCTACAATTAGATATATGTGCGAGATCGGGACCCGGGGGGGGGGGGGGGGGGGGGGGGGGGGGGGGGGGGGGGGGGGGGGGGGGGGGGGGGGGGGGGGGGGGGGGG
>JBBMHQ010069576.1:0-13215 GCA_037834295.1 Postelsia palmaeformis
GGAGAGAGAGAGAGGAGAGAGGGCCTCGGTGCCCATCCTCCGGGAAATAACTCATCATAACGCCTGCGAATATCGTGAAAATCCTCTACAACATATGAAACCGTAATTGCTGGAACGATCCAGACGAACATACATCACACCACGCCGTTTTCGAGGGACATCTAGGAGTATTTGCTCTGCCCAAGATTCCACCTTGAGGCACCACGTAGCACATCGCCCGTTCAGATTGTTTAATGACAAATTGAACCCACAGCAGCTCGAATTGGAGGCACGTGTGAAACTGGCCGCCATCTCGCTCTCCGATGAGGAACACTGCTGTGATCATCGCTCGGATACGCTTGCTCATTTTTTAATCTGAAGCCTTGCTTTCTGCTTCAAAAAAATGTCGGACTCATGGTACGCAGCTTCGAGGAGACGCGACGTTCAGCAACACCAGATGCAGGAACGCCGACGGCTCGCCGGTGTACAACGCTGGTGTCATGACGTGAGTCGTGCCTATAGTTTAGGCCGCCGGCCTCACAAGTCGACTCGTTTAGAAGCAACGCTATTCGGGTTGTCTGCGAAAGACTGCTGTGTCACCAAACAACGTATGGTGTGTAGTGGATGCTCAAATATTTCATCTGACACACTTCGTTGAGTGCGATACATCATACCAGTACATTTTTTTTTGTGACTGCCAGCACCGATTCCTTGGAAAAGAGAGGTTCGAACGCACTGTAATGGTAACGAATGCAAGCGGCACCCCACACCCGGCCATGTCGGTAAAATTACAACATTTCGGTGCAATGCTGGTCTTCGAAAGTCGGTGGGATACAATGCTTTCGTGTGTAGGTGGGATGCACGTAACAACTCACCCCTTCATCCAGTTCATGACACGCGCAGTTACATTCCACGACCTGATGTTGAGCTCCTGTAACTCTGATGTGCCTAACGCACAGCTTTTACGGGAAGGCGAGCTTTAATGAAAGTAATGGACGTGGCAGCGGCGGCGCTGTTCTGAATGAGGTCGGATCAATCACGTGAGTGCATCTCGTTGCAATGGACGCAAATCCTCTGTTTTGGTTCGACACGACTCGCTTGACGTAACAGACAGTTTTTTTTGGGCCTTCGCCAAAAATAAGTGCGGCTGGATGGTAGTGTTGCCGTCGCCCACGGACACGCAAGTATTCCATCCTCCCCAATCCCCGACGATGCCATGTAAATGGAAAACCGTAATGTGCACAATGTGCCAAAACCCACCTCGCAAGCGGTTTATGGTATGATGCAGCTCACTATATGTGCGACTCGTCGAACCTCCCACGGCGCTTTACCCTTAATATAAAGGTGTCTGCCTGATCGGTAAACACTCGACGTGCTTTGTCCCACTATTGTAGTGATACGAGGACCTATGGTCTTAAGGTAGCGGCTTTGCGTGCAAGTGAGCACCACTGCCCGGGGGAAAGCCTACTCCGCGCTAAAATCAATATCTTCGCGTATTTGTTGCTCCTTTGCTTTGCGCGAAACGCCCCAACTCCTCGTGGTGTTTGTGGTTTCAGCTTCCGACGCGCTGCGCAATTCAACAACAACGTTGCCGGAGACTTCGGTGTTGACATCGCTGCTGAGAGTGGAGACGTCACGTGAGCTTCGTGAATATGTTTTTTGGAAACGATGAATGGTATTCCTACGTAATAGCAGAGATTGTCGATTGCGGTTAGGAAAGGTATATTGACCGCTCAATAGTAGTTGGTCGGGCACGTGAAAATTTTCATTCCCAGTCGGGAACGATGTGAATGCATCAACTGACGTGAGGATTACGTTTATTGTTGCTCTACATATGGTGTTCCCCCGAAGTATAGGGGGTGGTGTAACTATCTAAGCCCTGTGCATTTTATATCACTTGAGGAAATCCGCTAAACCAGGTTTACACGCCCGCCATCGTCGTTTCGTCCGGGAAGAAAAATGTGCTTGTCTTCGCACTGCAAACCATCAGTAGCAAGGAGTACGCGAATAAGCGTGTAGGGTGTTGGCCCGTTTGCCTGACGCGCAGTTTACGCTGCGGGTACACACACCTCGCCCTAGCTATCAGCCTTCTACCGCGTTTCTCAGGCTTTCTCGGGCTTTCTCGGGCTTCCGTAGGCTTTCGCGGGCTTTCGCAGGCTTTCACAGGCCTTCCCTGGCTTTCGCAGGCTTTCTCAGGCTTTCTACCGCGTTTCGCAGGCTTTCGCAAGTACAAGACAAAGTCGCCCGAGGCCAATGAATCGACTGTCTGGTTCGTCGTATTTCTTCGACGTGGCAGGTTCCGGAAGGGGGTGATGCTCAACGGAAACAGTGCCGAGTCTGGTGGCGCCTTCGCTGTCCTAGTTCGTAGGGATTTTAGAACGTGAGTTGTCCTCTTCGTTATTGAAGTATTTCCATGGAGGGGCAAGTAACAAAAGTAGACGTACACCAGTTAGTTTGTTCGACCGATGTTGCGTAGCAGAGCCGGCACCAGTGATGGTAGTCCTTATACAAGTGAGATATCTGAAGGTCAAGACCACCATATGTGCGGAACGTCCGTTCGGAAGACGTGATCGCGGGCGATCCCACGTTTACTGCTATATCGAATATCAAGTGCTGGCAACTGTACGGTCATCACCAGTGCCACAGGTTATACAAACATCAAAAAGTATGGATCTGCGGATTTGGGCGCAAGTTCCTTACAACGTCACTTTCACCCGATGCGTTGCAGGTTAGACACGTCTCGCTCATTGCCACTGTTGATATTATCACTGGTACATGATATTTATACCGGCGACATGCTCCCGGCTGATCCAATGCCTATTGATGCAACTGGAAACCCCTTTTTTATTACCACTGCACGACTACCATAGGCAAGAAAGGCTCGAGGCGTTATGATCTGCGGTTTCGGTTTCGAGCTACGCGCGATATCACGTTTAACCCTGATACTCCGCGTTAGCTGAAGGTTGATACAATCTTCCGTGCGTAGCGTCCGTGCCGGAGACGTGCTATCACTTGATCGGACGCGCACTGTTGCAGTTAGAAATGTGATGTTTGTCATTCTTACTGCCGGGGGCAAGACAAACTTCGGACATTCCGAAAGTGAATGTTTGACTCTGAGCTACGAACGGCGTCATGTCCAACTACTGTACTGCGAGTTAATAACCTCACGTCCCTCATCGTTGTTGATACAGTAGCACGTCGAGACGGTCGTCGGTGCGCAATGTCCGTTCCGGACACGTGGTCGACATTGAATAGAATGCACTCTAAAACGACGTCTCTCCTAACAGCGCACAGTTTACAGTCTTGACAAGTGAAACAGAACCACGCTTGGAACGACATTTGATTGCAGACACAAAGTATCTACAGTGGGGTGGGAAGTGACAATGAAGTACGGACGTTGCAACGCCATTCCACCTGTTGGTAGTAGCGCGGCCCTAATACGTTTGCCGATCACGCTGCGCCCCTCGAGGGATTCTGTTCGAGAAGTATATGTATCGTTATACAGTAGTGGCCTATTCGATCATATGTCCTGCACCAGAGACTTACACGTCGCCCTACTAGTACCGATGGGCGGGATTTAACTCGAAACTGACATACTAAGTTGTACCAGTTGTCGTTCGGCGATTCGTTGCGCCCCAACTAAATCTGAAGTAGGTGGGTCGACAGCTGATGGTTAGGTTGCAGCGAGCAGTCGCAGTGAGCATGTTTCTGTGACATATCCGAGTGACGGGGTGTGCACGCACCCCCAAAGGTCACTCGTCGTTCACCTGTCGCGCCTCGAAAAATTTCAGGCCTCGGTAATATCCGTTGTCTCGGCCCCAAGAGTGGCACCGTACCCAAGAAACAATCGCGATACACTCCATCATCAATTCCGCTCGAGCTGCTTCACAATTTCTCCGCGCCGGCCTCCAAATACCGTGATCGGTGTTATAGATCCGAGACCAGCCGTCACAGGATGACTTGAGGATGGTCACCGACAGACGTGCATGCTACTCCAATGATGTTATCTGTTGAACGGCAAATAGCCCGATGTTCGTGCTATTTTCCACGAACACCCATGCATATTTTACAAAAAAGTACTTGACGCCAAAATTTTGCTTTCAGCGAGGACACGATACAAGGGCATTTTCCCTGTGACACACATGGCCACCCCCATGCGCATGCCTCCCTTGTCTTGCGCAGAGGTGAGGTAGTCCAGCCTGGCTTCGTCTCGCTTACCTCCGAGAATCCATCGGCAGTGAGATTCGAGGACAACACCGGCGATGCCGACGGCGGGGTACGTTGGGAGTCCATACGTTGCAAGACAGATGTGTTTGTGTCGCGACATTTTTTCCATGTTGCAGTAGCATGCTGTTGCCTGTTACGCATCCTCAATGCGTACCTATCCGATGCTGGACCATCACACTAAGCTCGGCTATGGCTGTTCACACTTCACGCCTGCGTCACATACGTGTATATCTGGTACGAACTGTAGTATGCCTATACCTGGTACCTATTCGCTTGTTTAAGGCGCGCTAAAAAGTGTTGCTATATCGTGCGCTTTGGTTCATGCCCTCACGACGTGTCACTCAGCTTCACTCGAACGTTCCTCCGACAACATTTTTCCTCACAAACATTTGTTAATCTGGCAAAATGCATGTTGTTGGTTCTCGCACAGGGTGACAACTGCACTGTGGCCGAGGTTGATGAAGTGACTACGCTGGTTGGCTTTCCCAACGAGGGCGTGTGGTCGCAGCTATGTAATCCGTCGTCAGAAGCACTCAGGTCGAAGTATGTTTGAGATGCACCTTGTGTGCCTTGGAATTTTGGACCGGCGTCGTGAGGCCTAGATGAAACCACCGGCACAAAAATGGGTGAAAATATGACAGGTCAAAGGGTCACCTCTGCTGGCACGGGGATTCGTGTTTTGCATTCGGCGTGCGTTCATCGAACCGAACATTGCCTTATGCACCTCTCGAACATGTCGCTAAAAGAGCGAGCGCGGGAGTTAACAGCATTCGCTGTTTAGTGACCAGAGGGGGGGTACTGAAGCCTATATATGCGCGACATGCGCGAGACAAGGAAAGGGCAGACGGGGAATACATCTGTGTGACCACTGATTGTTCAGGACACGGTTGAGCGTGAAATATTTTATGGGTTGAGATGTGAAGTACAATGGGCAAATGCACACCAGATCAATTGTATATGCTGGTAGGATTCTGGCCGTTTTTCGCAACTCAATTGGCGCTAGTCAAACATTCCTTGCCTTTTATTTGGGATGTATGTTGTGTGCAGCCTAGTGAAAACTCGATGTTGAGGGCGGTGCTGAAATAATAAAATATGACTCTCGCTTGCTGTAAGTCGCACACATCTGTTGGTTGAGATGGACATGACACGCGTGTGGTAGATGGTGTTGTGGTCAAGACGCCAACCCAATCTGGTCTAGACCATCCATCCATAATCGTGTCGGATAATCCTGTTGTAGCACGATCAAAGCGCCCACGTGCAAATCGGCTGGGTTTAGGCATCTCCTTCGTGTTGAGAATAGTGGGCTGTTAACGCTCTGCCCTGAAAAGAAATCGACAAGGGGGGTGGAATCCCGGCATATATAGTGCTTACGTCTCACGAAGCTCGCCTAAACGATATGGAATATATATATGAGGTGTGTAAAACGTGGAACCGTCGTTTCCAGGACCAGATACTGTAGGCCACTGCGGGAACTGCGGATTTCGAAGTGCTCCTCGGAGGCGTACTCCTCGCACGGGTCCGGGCTCGGTGGGGGTGAACTCCCTGAGTCATGATACGTTCGGGGGGGAGGGGGGGATGTTGGGTCATAATTGATGTGAATGGTACTCGTAGAATTATTAAAACGAGAAACTGCCCGTCATATTTCGAATCCCATTTTATGTTTCTATATGTTGTTCATCGTTTTTGTAGGTCATGGTCATGTATCTGGTTGCTGCGTGTTCAATCATCCCCAACATCGAATTTTAGGTTGACGTAGAGCTCCTCATGCAAAGAGGCTCATACACATATTGTGCGCATCTGGGGTAGTATACGTGTCCTATACCTTTCCCTTGGCGGTATTAGCCAGTACCACCGTCAACGCCGCCTGCGAAACATCAGCGCGTTTTTTTTTGGGGAGATTCCATCTGGCTGTACGCAACCAACCACCAGAGTAGGAGGGCTGAGTCGCCGCTTCCAACTGTCGTGGACCTCCGGTTTCTCATCATGTGACCGTTCGGCGAGCGTGGCGGGGCCGGTAGAATATGCAGTGTCTCAATCTGTTGAGTTAACGTCTCCAGGGCCCGATTCGGCCGCGGATGAGTCCCTAACGTGCTTGAAGATATGTGAGATGACACCAGCACAATGCCACATCAGTAGCCAAAAGCCATCTAGCCGCTGTTGATGACGCAGTCATCTGCTGCATGTAGCTTATGCACACAGCAGTGGCTTAACGTGACGTGTACCAAAGCAGTATACCGCCTCAGGTGCCTGGTATATGTTGAAAACAGTGAACAGCTGTGTGCGTGTCAAAAAGCTGTTGTACGTCCGTATTTAAGCTGGACTATCAAGTGTCAAAAACCAAGAACCTCTACATACCCGTAGAAACGTCCGGAAATAGGTAATGTGGGATACTTGCCAGTAGCACGAGATTAATGGGGTCGTCGCGTCCAGAGTCCCATCGTTCGCACATTTTCGGTTCGTCGAGCCGCGATGCATTGTTCGTGTGCTCCTCAGAGTTTTTCTTGAGCTAAACTAACCAGCACACTGTTCTCCAGGGGCCGGTTATTGTGTTTTCCCTATTTCTGAAGGTGTCACGAGTCCACCTACAGTCGACTCACTATTTGGCTCTCATCCTGAACTGCACACTGTTTGAGCATGAGCAAGGTTGTTCGTCATCGCGTACGTCAATAGTACCAACTTCATAAACACACCTTTCGCCAAATTCAAGTGCTTGTCAAGGGTATGCTAGGACACGCGTGGGAACTTCTAGCGCCTGCTGTACTGTCTTTCCTCTTGTGCAGCGTTGCTGCAGACCATCCAGGAAAACAGCATCGAGTGGTGGCCCCACCCCCACGCGGGTGGAGGACCCTCCTTCGTGCGGTGAGGTGGGCAACGACCCCCCCATCTATTCGGGGTGAGTTTCGCCAACAACCACCCCCGGCAGTACGTGGAAACTTCGCACACTGCCCACAGCTCCAGCGACGTTTGTCGTGGCTGCTTCGTGGATGCGTGCCACTGACTCCCATCTTTTCTGTCCACGACAACGAGCAAGACGGCCTGCATCGTACGTGCCTTGTCGGCGGAGGCTTGCAGCAGTGCCGCGGCACTATACGAATTAAACATATATTTCAGGAAACCTCATCAACCTTAATCACCAACTGTAAATTGATTGATTGATGATGATAATTTTTTAGATAATCGAATAATCACGGAAATTAAATCATGGTTATGAGTGAAAATATCATGAACGAAAAACGTGATTAATCATAGTTGGTTTAGTTGAGCTCCAATCCCACATGCGAGGAACCGCTACGCATTCGCCTAATTCGTCCCATGCGCCGTGAACGTCTCCCGCCCGTTCTGGCTCCCACCTTGAAACTCTCCTCACTCCGTGCACGACCTCGCCGCGCCCTCCCCTTTTCGTTCCATACTCGGTCACGGGCGCCATTCACCTTCCCCTCAGTTCGCGCATGCCCCACGGGGCGCACTCCACCGCCCGTTCTGGCCCGGCCCCGTTTCTCCTCCTTTCGTAACGTGTACTCCCCCTCCCCTCGTTCGGTGCCCAGCTTTGCCGCAAACTCCCCCGTGCGTTCCACCCTGATCGAACACCTCCCTCTTCGTTCCGCGTGTGGAACTGCTGCGCACTTCCCCGCCAACTCAGAATCTACCCCGTGCCGCCCTCCCTGATTACGTATACGAACCCTTCTCGCCCTTCCCTGTTTGTCGCGGCTCGGACCCGTGCCTCCCATCGTTTTGTGCGCGGCTCGCCTCGCATTCCCTTATTCGTCCCCGACGCAGCCTTCCCGCTTACATCTCCGCCTGTCCCGGCCTCGCCTAAACCTCAACCCCTATCTCGCGCGCGCCCCCTCGTCACGGACTTGGCTCCATGGTTACGTCCGCGGCACCCCGCGCCTTTCCCGGTTCGTTTCGTGTGCTCCTTCCGTTACCGCACGTATTTTCCTCCCTTGGTTGGCCCACCCGTTGTGTATTTGGCCCCATCGCGCACATACGTCTGTTCTTTGCGCGGCCCCGCCACGCACGTTCCCTCACATCCCGTGCACGGCTCCGCCGCGCACTGTCCCCCATTCCCATGCACGGCCTCGCCGCGGTCGTCCCGGCTCGTTCTGTGTGCGGCCCCGATGCCGCACACTTCTCTCCCCCTCCGTCGCCCTCCCGATCCGTGCACGACACCGCCGCACACTTTCCCCGCCCGTTTTATGTGCTTGCTAAGCGCGCACCTGCCCCCTCGTTCCATGCGCGGGCCAGCCGCGCACCCACCCCTTCGTTGCAAGTGTGGCCCCGCTACGAACATACCTCCCCTCGTTCCACGTACGCATTCGTCCCGACTCGTTGTCTCGTTGCATGTGCGTTCCCAATGCTGCACACTTCTCCCCCCCTTCGTCGCCCCCCCGTTCTGCACATGGGCCCGCCGCAAATACCCGGGTGTTTTTTCGCCCCGTGGCCGCACGCGCCCCCTCCCCTGGAGTGCGCAGCACCTCTTACTACGCACCCCATGCACGGACTCGCCGTGAAAATGTGCCCTCCCCTCCGTGTCTCGGCTTCTTACTCGTCCAGCCCTGTTGCCGCATACTCTGGAGTGCGTGCCACCTCTTGCCATGCCCTCCATGTGCAACCCCGCCGCGCACGCTACAACGTATTCCGTGTGCAGTCGCGTTTCCGTACATTCCCCCCCCCGTGGAGTGCGTGTCACCACTTAACACGCCTTCTGCGCACGGCCCCGCCGCGCACATGCCTCCCCGTTTCTTACTTCAGCTCGTTCCTTGTGCAGCTCCAGTGCCGCACACTTCTTGCTCCCTGGAACACGTGCTACCGATTACCACACTCTCCGTGCGTGGCCCCGCCGCGCAAATTACAGCTTCTCCCACCTGTAGCACCGTTGCAGCAAACTTCTCCCTCCATGGCGTGGGCGCCACCTCTTAGCACACATTGAAAGCCACTCCCTTCTGTCCACGGCCCCGCCGCGCGTATCTCGGTATATTTTCTCGGAGTGCGCACAACCTTTTATCACGCCCTCTGTGCGCGGCCCCACCACACGCGTGCCCACCCACGCTCCCTGTACGGCCCCGCCACGCCCGTCCCGGCTCGATTCGTGTGCGGTCCCGTTACCGCATCCCTCCCGTGGCCCCGTTGCCGCGCTCTTTCCCTTTTTCCACGCGTGCTGTACACCCTCCTCTTGTTGCCCCTCTCCGCCGCACCTGGAGCGACATATCTGACCCCCCCCCCCCTTCTCCTGCACTCAAGTCGGTCACTCCGCGCATTTCAGGTACGTTCCCCTCATGAAACTCTCCCCCCTGTCTCCCTTGACTCGCACATCCTCTCCTTCAAAAATATCACTACTATTATTGTTTTTGTTACATATAAGTACGTTGTACTTGCCTCCACCCTCCCCTGTTCCCCTCTTTACTACACCGGAATGTTATGGCGCGGAATGCTGATAGTGGACTGTTTAGTTTGTGGTTTTTAGGTTTGGGGGGGGAGTGAGCTCTAACTTCCCCCCCCCCCCCTTCCTCCTTCATCTGCCATGCTTGACCTCCACCCATCGTGACTCAACCCCTTGACTCACTCCCTCACCCCTCGGCCTTGTTTCTGCAATATGTGTCGTTAGCTATTTATACGGGTTTCTGCCTCTCCTTCCCCATCAATTAACTTCACCTCGGTTGACTCTATTATTTTTATTTTGCCATCCGACACCATTGCTTTTCTAGGCTACGAGTTTGCCTCTCTCGAACCCCGCTTCCTTCTTCCACTCGTCCAAGTCCCCCTCAACTCCTTCCTTAACACACCACGCCTTTTCCATTGGCGCCCCCCTCATTCTTGCAGCACCTAGCTTGGCACGTCTTCTCCACCGGTGCACCGGCCGCTCCTCCCTTCCCTCCACACTACGTTTGCATGCGTGTTCATTCTGCTGTGTTATATTCTGGCCTACATCCTCCAGCATTCCCTTTCCGTCGCCATGTGTCCCAACCCGATCACCCCCTCCCGGACGCCGGACGATATACCCCCCTTATTCCACCACCACGCCCAACACTTGATTCTGGTCTCCCCCGTCATTGTAGGCTTCTCCGTCTTCCCTGCCCCTCCTCCGGCCTCTATCCCCCCCCCTCTCCGCGTAGTTCTGTCCCGTCCCTTCGAGCCCTCCTGCTGATCTGTCTCTTCTAGCTTTCCCAGGTCTGCATTCAACCGCTACTACAAACACAGCATTAGTATAGCACGCATACGGTTTATCAGATTATGAGGTACGACGAGGTTTTAGCCGCAGTGGTATATACTGTGTAGCAGTAGAGGCAGTAGCAGCGTGAAGTAGCAGCGGTAGTAACAGTCGTAGTACTCGTAGTAGTAGGTACAGTAGTGGTAGTAGAAATGGTTGTTTAGTAGACATAGGCACCGGGGTCTATAGTAGGAGTAGTACTGCAGCAGTACAGTAGTAACTATAGTATTCGACGTAGTGATCGTAACATTACGAGGGACCATATTTAATAAAACCTATCGTCTATACAAATACCTATATATCTACCTTCTTTTATCAACACTTTTTGGTCCTATTTACTACGATGGTCCCCCGTAATAGCAGAAAGGAAAGTATTTATTATATATCTGGAACCGACATGACAATAATCTGCAGTTTGTTGTTGTAGAGATAATTAGGCGTTATGGTTCATATTTTTTTGGCTAGGTACGTATCAGCAAGTAGTACGGAGCTTGCTTCGATAGCAGCAGCGGGCGCTGTTTGGTTGATCGCGCCTGTGGGACTACGAAGTGGATACTGCACGGAACCGTGCTGGCAGACTGGTAGAACACGCGGGAAGACAGCGCCCGTGGCTTGCACCTGGACAGCGGTCGCTCGCTGGGCCAGGTATTCGCGATTTCTTGATCGGGTATTTCGGGATTTCGGGTGCAACATCGGATGCGGAGCGGAGGCGGGGCGCTTCATGCGTGTCACAGGCAGCGGGCGAGCTCGGAATCGTGTGCATCGTGCATCGCATCGACCGGTATAGTTATTATTGATGGGAATGACATTTGTAGCAATAAAAGTAGCAAAAAATAGGACGAGACAACACTATCAGTGTTGTTGTGTACTACCTGGTATTCAGCAGACTAATAACATATTATCATCAACTAACATGAGTCAGGACACCAACAAATGATTTACTACACAAACCAAATTTCCCAAGGGTATTCAAGGGAGACAATGGGACAGGCCCATTGTGGATGGGATGGGACTGAGACGGGATATCCATCTTGGATTTCGATCTTCCCTCTGCCATCCTACCCCTCCCACGATAAATTCCACAACCACTTGCTCCCCAAATGGACGATATAACATCCTCCCGTCCCACTTCCTTACCATCCCCGTTGTAGGCACTGCTTATCCCATTCCCATTTCCATTGTGAGTACGGCTTCTCCCCTCCTCACTCCGACATTCTTTCACTAACCTCTTAGTGGCACGCTCACACACACATGTACCATACCGTAAAACTAAATTGGTGGAAATAACTCTCTGAATTTTGGATTAGATGGCGGGGAGATGTTTCATTTTCTGCCAGATAGTTGGGTTGTATGATGGGCATCAACCACACACAGCTGTCAATAGCCGCAGATTAGGGCATCCGACCTCTCTCAAGAAACTGAAAAAAAACTGTTGTGCTATATGCATGCCTCGGCTTCAGATTTGGGGGCATGTACCCCCCCCCTCCCGTGTTCTGTTGAGCATGTCCCACATCTTAAAATTAATTGTCGGTTCACCTTGCTCTCCCATACGAGTATTTCCCACATTCTCAACTATTTCACGCCTCCTCCACAGGGTCACGCTAGTCCCGTCCCATCCCGGTGGCGTCAGGTTCGACTCCCATCCTGCCCCAATAATGAAACATACACCAACTTCTCGTCCAATTCCCATCCCAAGTAAGTGAGCACTTCCCATTCCCATGACAACGGGGGGAAACCATCGACGATGGGATTCTCATTCGCATGGCAATGGAGGGCAACATTTTTCTCATTTGCGGTGAGCGAAACCCGACCGTCCCGTCCCACACGGGCCTCATCTCCCGTCAACACCTTTAAAATTTTCCCTATTAATAGTCTCCTCTGTCTTCTGTCTCATAGAACCCCCCCCCTTCCCCAAGCCTTATGCATCGTTTTTTTCCTCTTTTTTTTCTCGTGTCTGCTCTGCTCTGGTGATGCATTCCTTCGTGGTGCGGCTCCCTGCGCTACCTTCGCGCCCGACTGTTCTCTGCATGCATCGTGGTTCCATAAATTTGTGCAGTACCGGTACACCAGTACAGTATACCTTTGGTCGTGAACCCTCGCATCTCCTTCGTGTTCGGCGTTTCTCTGATACGCATGAATAATTTCTGTTGTCTGCTCGGCATGGTAGTTCATAACTTTCAGATACTCTGCACATGTACATGTATAAATATATATCTCTATGTAAATCAGATCCTCCTTCCAGACCTATTAATAGTAATGTGTTCAACAACCCCCCAGCATCTCGCTGTTTGCACTCTTCTGCAGATCGCGACTGATGTCGCCACTTACTTGCTGCGTCCCTACTCCCGCCCTATGCACCAATACCGTCGACCTCCTTTGCCGCCACTACTACTACTGTTGTTGTTGTTGTTGTTGTTGTTGTTGTTGTTGCTCCTGCTGTACAGGTGCTGCTGCGTATGCCTGCCCCGTATACACACATGTCGCGTGTAGCTGTGTTCTCCTGCTGGAACCCCCTAACAAGGTACCTCCCTTCACTAGGACCACCCAATCCCCCCCCTGCCTCGTTTGTTCTGTCACTTTTTGCAGTCGCAATCCGCCAAACTCCAGACCGGTACCATGAAGACACACACTTGAAGATACACTAGAAACAAGGCACCCGATTATTTATATATATACGACGGTCGCCCCGGTAGACTAGTGGTCAGCTTCAAAGACCATTGGTACTGGTACCCAAGTTCAAATCCCACGTGGTGAGACTTTATTTGAAAAAATAAAAAGGTGCCAATTGCTGAGAGCGCCTT
>JBBMHQ010069587.1:0-13215 GCA_037834295.1 Postelsia palmaeformis
GGTGGGAAAAAGACTAGAGGCAAGAAACGGATGAGTCCGCCCCCCCCCCTCCTTCCCCCCCCCCCCCCCCTCCTTATTTCGCAACCCTGACGAGACGAAAGGCTGGCAACCGACAACTGACCGACCGATCGAAGGCAATAGCCGGTCATTTGAGGGGTGTGCTAGATCATTCACTGCGATGTGCCTTTTTGTGCGGGGTGTTGCCCTTGACGATGAATCGGTATGATAGGTGTCGTTAACGTGGCGAAGGCGTGCTTGGAGGCGAAGGTACCGCGGCTGGTGGTAGTGTCGTCGGGGGGAGTGGCCAGTCCAGACTCACCTGTCTACAAGTTCCTCAACCTCTTCGGCGAGGTGCGCCGATTTCGTCCCTCCTATCAGCCAAATCGCTTGCCTCAGACTGTTTTGTTTCTGAAGTTACAACACGCTCAAGGTCACGTCTGAACTTTGTACAACCGAACACTTGGTGATCGTTTTGTTGCTGCATTCAATACAGGTTTATGGCGTTTATGTATGTGGTAGGCGTGTTCACGCGTACATGGGGGTATTGTGTGTATATACGTGTTCACGGTTCATGTGAATACGGAAAATTTGTGTGTATATCGTGTGTGCGCGTGGAAATGGCTGTGTGCTTACGTGTTTAAGCGTTGCGCGTGTGCACATATGTGCGCACGTTTACGCGAGTGTGTGTATCGCTGCGTGCTTGAGTGCGTTGCGTCTGTGTGTACTCCGAGGTACGTATTCGGTGGCGTGATTTGTACAATTTATCACCCAAAGCCTATCATGTCGTTGTTCTCCGGATGCCCTGGCGCTTGCACCTTTCAAATGACGCAGTGAATATGTTTCGTGTTTCCCTCCCCTGCTTCCTCTTGTCAGGGCGAATATTTCAATACCCTGCTATTTTGTTCACGAGCGTGCATAATGCCGACGTGGCACTAAATCAGACCACCCGGAGAGTACGCACGGTTAAACGGAACGCTAGGGTTGCTTCGTGCTTATCGCCGAGATCTCGAGGTTTTGCGCTTGTTCCTGCGCAACGGCCATGATGATCTCCCACGCTTCTATTTATAGAGAGATTCTCGCCACCGAGATGCCGTCAACGAACTCGTGTCTACCTCTCCGGGTGGTCAGACCCGACGCAGAGCGTGGCGGTATTGAGGAGGAGCGTGTAGTGTATCGCTAGCTTCTTAACAGCGGTACTTTTCTAGGCACTCACTTCCCTTTTCTGCTCTGTTTTTTCGTCGTCCGCTTGCCCGGGTTCCTCCGGTTTCGGCCGATCTCGGGGGCGAAAACCGTGGGTGCCTTCGCGCAAACTAACACGGGGCGACAAACACCGGGGGAACGTTGCCGAATTCTCCCTGGACCACGCGAAGATAATGTCGTGGAAGATAAGAGGGGAGGATGAGGTGGGTGGATGGGTGGGTGGGTGGTGCGTACGCTGAGCGCCACCGCTGTTTACCTTAGAGTGTGGTTTGCTTGGTTTTCAAAGTTGCTTGGTTCCTTATTTTTGTTTCCTCGGTGAAAATTATTGTGCGCATACCGGTGCCGGTTGAGACCGTGGACAGCACCCCGCCCCCCTTGATCGGTTCAGTGGCACCTGGTGGTGACGTATGTGATTGGTTGGTGGTGACGAATGTGATTGTTTTGGTTGCTTCCGTCCGTTCGGGCGGTGGACGGAAATCGGTCAAACCCTCCCGCGCACAGTTTCCTGTGGGCTTGATGTTTTACAACCGTGGTGCGCCCAAGTCGTTTACTACTGGGCACCAACCGAGGCTGCGATGATGCCAGGCGTCTCGCCGTTTGTCGGTCGTGCTTCCAGCGTCTTGAGAATCCACGGCCACGCACGCACACCAGTGCCGGGACGCTATCTCACCGACGCCTTGTATGAAGCAGGCCGGGCCTACTGTTTGTCGGGGCAGACTGCTGCGGTCCGCCGTGCACGGGGTGTTCACGCAACAACCGATTCACGAATGCGAAACTCCACCGTCCGCTGCAGTGTCGGCTTCCGCCCCTTTTATTACAATGCCTCGATCATTCGCTCCCACGCCGGCTTCCCTGCTGCTTGGTGGGCTTGATGTCCACCCGTCCCCCCCCCCCCCCTCTCCCCACTTGTTTTGTTTTCGTATACATCTGCAGGTGCGGTCCATGTATGCGGCGCAGGGGGCTGGAGCCACGTGTCATTACACCATCGTGAGGCCTGGCGGTGAGCTCAGTAGCCAGGGAGACGTGCTTCCGTGGGGTCGCTGATGGACCGCATTGTCGAGGATTTGTTCGATCGCTCAGGCCTTCTTGCTGGAAAGGATAAAAACCAGGCCTCCGAAATGTCTGACGCGCAATAATCCACTCGAAAATCGGGTGGTTGATTGCAAATTAGCGGCCCGGTGCGATCTATACGGTTCTGCTCCGATGCAAACAGCTTTTCAAGGTTCTCGAAGTATGCGCTCGCGGTGCAACTCGGTGGTGTGGGCACTTACGAACCTTTGGCGGGTCAAATAAATGTGCCCTACTTCGACGTATGGCGTGAACGGTCTCCCCGAAGCGATTTTTGAAACGGTATCGACAAAACGAGCAGCGTGTTGAAACCGGTTGGGTTGAGGACGGTAAGAGCGAGTTCCCTACAATAGTTTAGCGCATCTTCAGGCAGGCGCGGCCGTGCTGTCTTCTTACTGCTGTGGTGTGCTCCTGGAGTGCTTCACCCAGGCTGTGTCACTCTGATCCGGCGGCAGTCTTTTTCCTTCTCTGACTCGGCCGGCTTGCTTTGTACCCTGGGCAGGCGGAGGGCAGCCCTCTCTTTCACCCGCTGCTTGTCTTGCCCCGTGCTGGCTTCCTATCTGTCCTTACTGTACACCTACCGCCATCGTTGATACTGTACTCCGTAGAGCGATAGATTTTATTGGCGACGAGGAAAGATGCTAGGCGCCCTCGGTTTGTCGTCTCTTCCCCCCCCACCCCCCGGACCTGTTTTACACGCCCCGTCAAACCGCTGCAATATAGTTACTTGTACAGCTGCTGCTGTTAGAGGGGTTCGTCGATGGTAGCTGCTGCTGTTTCCGTTTTGTTTTGGTTCGCGAATGGTTTCACAACGCCCATCGGAAGGCGGCAGAAAAAGGTTCTTGCGGGTGCTGCCGCACACGTACATTTTTATAAGAGCTCCGATGTCAGAGATGATAAACTACATATAGATGGCTCCGAAGAAACAAGACATGTGTACAATGGCTGGGCCGTGATATTTGTCGAGATGTATTAGCTCGGGCGGCGTTGGCAGACGCTTAGGGGAAAAGGATGTCGACCCCCACGTCGTTCGAAGATGAAGACCACAGAGGCACAACGAATTCGTCTCGCCATTCAATTGCCACATATTCTTGCTTCCATTGTGACCCTACGTATGAAGTGCAGGGTAACCCACACGAGAGGCATCGCTCCGAACGTCCCCCCCCCCCGCCGCCTATTCTTCGCCCGCATTTCGCGCGGTAGGTCTTACATTGGACCCCCCAAGGGGGGTGTCGGCAATTGAGCTGAACCAGGGGGATACCAAAAGCGGCCGCATCGCCCGGTCCGACGTAGCTCGTGTGTGCGTCGAGTCTATTTACAGGTACGCAGGCATGTCTTGTCTCGTCTGGCAGTGGGGAGGGGAACGGGGGGAAGGAGGGGAGCGTCATTTCGTGACGAGCGTTTGAAGTGAAATGTATGAGCGGTGCTTGCGGTGAACACGCGGAGCAACATGCGAAGTAAATATGTTTCAAAATGAGCGACAACATTGTGCAGAGCAGTCCCCGCAGCGTCGGCCGCCCGTACAAAGGTGCCATTGCCCAGCGTGGGTGCCCGTGCTGTCCTCGCGACTCCCTTGTAGAACAGCAAGACTATATCTAATGACGCATGTGGATGGCACGCGAGGCGCGTCGGACAGTGCATGCTACTGGCGCGCCTGTAAACGTTATGTGCTGTCGGGTCACTCGTCCTCATCGACCGTAAAAAAAAGCGCTCGGGGGTGAACCAAACGTACACGTGCCCTTTCAGGGTGCCATGGTGTGTATTGTGCGCTTACGTTGGGTTTCACAGGGGCGCGGTGCAAACCTCGTCGATCGTGGTTCGCTCGAGGACGCGAGATGCCTCGCCGTCGTTTAGAGCTCGCCGCTGATACATTCTCGCCGAGAAAATAATACACCCATTTCTCCTGTATTTTACGCCTCCATCGCAGTCTTGAAGCCAACGCAGCAGACACTAAGCGCTGAATACCACGCTATCGCTCTCGCTGCTGAGTCACGTTTCGGTTTGGAAGCTACGCTGCAAGCTGCCGTCTTGCAGGGCACACCTGCTGCGTTCACAATACGTATCGGGTGAGGTTTTCGTAGGCGGTAAGCTACTGCAGCGCCTGGTGAGTGTGGAACACCCCCCCCCCCCCCCGCGCTAATTTTATCGTGTCGTGTTGGTTTGGTTTTGCCGTTCGCCGCGTGCTGTTCCTGCCAGCTCTAAATCGGAAGACTGCACCCTGGAGTGCTACTACCAGGTGACGCGCGACGCGGTATCTCTGCAGTTGCGATGATCGCTTCGGGGCGGTAGACGATCTGTTAGAGCAGCCGCCATGTTGCTGACGGCCCATGTACTAGATACTCGATTTTTGGGCTCTCTCGCCCCTGCTGACAGTTTGGCTACGATGCTAACAACGACTGCGCGGAAGAGTGAGCTCTTGCAGTAGTCTGACGGTAGCAGCGGTGACGCTAACGATTTACGTAAACATCAGAGCCGGAACCGTCACTATATTATCGGCCGTAGAACAGATGAGTACCTTGTAAACAGCAACGCTACACGGCGCTGTGGCAGCAACATATGCGAAGCAGGTGACAGTGGCGGTGGCGTTGACCGAAGGAAGAATCGTCGTCCACGCCGGACAGGCTTTGTTGAGGCGGCTTGGCACTACTCAGTTTCGTCGCCACCACTATGCATGTACCCCCCACTACCTACCCAGCTCTTTACCTGAAGACGGGAACTATCGACCTCCTGAAGTGTAATGCCGCCTGTGCATCGTTCTCAGCTTGAAGGCAGAACGATCTTAAGTTGTGCCGTGTGAATCCGGCCTGTTTTGTGCGCAGGACCCGTTGCCGGTCTTAATTTCGAATTGTCAGTGTTGACGAATGGCTGCTTTTTTCTACCATGGGGTGGCATTCCTTTCGAAACTACCCGCGCCCCATGCGGCTGGTTCGAGCACGCGGAGTAGCGTGCCATTTTGCATCGAAGCCGCAGCTGCATTATTCGAGAATCGTTGCGGATCCAACCGTTGTGACTCAGTGTCACACCAAAAGTAGTAGTAGCCCGCTCCCTCGCTGTATCGGGTTCGCTGGTGCCCCTCTCCATAGATGCTCCGATTTCCATCACGTTTCCTCTTGAGTTGGTATTGGGTGAAACCTCGCCTTGTGCGGTACGACAACATTAACCCTCCGTTCGACCTGGAGTTTGCTCCTCGGTCCAATCGATACGAGCGTTGTTGCAGAGCCTTTTATAGTGCAGCACCATGGGAACCCATCCCTATTCCGGGGGACCATAGTAAATAGGACCAGATATTGTTTGCAAAATAGCGAAATGTATAGGTTTTTGTGTGTACCGTAGGTCCTATTTAATACGGTCCGCCGTAGTAGTCGCACCGCCAGTGCCTAGTATAAGGACCACGGTTCACCTTGCGGTGCGAATACATGGCAAACATACATCGTGTGGGCCGATAGTTCGTTGGCCTTTCGGATCATAGCTTCGGGTGCCTCCAAATACGTCACGGCGAGGAAACGAGCGGCAGCACGCTGTCCTGCTCTGAGCGCTCGCGTGTGTCAATGGCGACACAAATCAGCCGGAAAGGTGTATGTGACGTAACACCCCCCCCCACCGTTCCCCCCTTACCCTTCTTTGATCTTGCTGCTGTCGTATTGTTCACTCTCAAGGACACGGGGAAGACCTTGGAGGCGGTGGGGCTCTCCAATATCATGAAAAAGACGTGAGTCCCTTTTGAGTCGTGCAGCGTGCACGTGGCGTGTACGACTCCTACTACTGTGCCCTTCTTCCGCTCCTTTGCCCTGGTCGAAGTTTATACGAGTATTCTCACCGCGTATTGCTGTAGTTTGGCGAAGGAGGCTATGCGGCCCCGAGAAAGATCGCACGACCCTGCACTCACCTCATCGCACGAAGCCTGCATGGGCCCACGGGGAATGCTGTCGGCCTCTTGTGGGCGATTGGCTCGTTGCGCTTCGTCGAGACCACAACGTTGTGGGCGCCCCCAATCGATTGGCACGCGTCGGCAAGGAGTTCTCACCGGGTGGCAGGCCTTTCTTCTGGACCCCTTGTGTTTTTCGCCGGTCGCTATGTCAGCTGTTCAGCCTTACTTCCCTTACATATTCTACGCCAAGTAGAGGTCAAAACGTTATGTGTACCGGATACGTTGCGTTGTGCGCTGTATTTGGCTTTGAAACCCGGTGGGTTTAAATCTTTCACACGTCGAACATATCATCCGCAGGTAGATCAGATATACCAGATAGATCTTAACCCGATGTTATGAGGTGCTTTGTAGGATCGTTACGGCACACATCCAACCCAGCAAGCATGTCTTTCTGTACATGACACAGATCACACGGCTCCCACCCGGCTACGTGAGCTAGATTTTACCCGGTACGTATCAGGGGTATATCTGCCATGCCATGAAATACCTAAATCATCGAGTGAGGATGATCTGTGTACGATATGTAGAGGATCTGTGGATGATCTGCGTATTTTCTGTAGATGATCCGTAGATAATCTGTCCGAGGCGTGAGCTCTTCCTCTTTCGGTTTGTGTATGCTGTGCCCGTCGTATCCAGTCCGATAACGAGAGTTCTCTATAGATGTGCTACTGGCGGGTGTATGTTGTGCCTGTCGTATCAAGCACGATAACATGGCATTGCATTGTCTACTCTTCCTACCGCATTACGACGAGGCATCTTTGGTGTCGCGGTTTAGCGACCACGTATCTCATACCTCGTATATCTGCAGGGTAAAGAATCGGTACGGAAACTGGTGAGTGTGGGGTGCTGGATGTCGACGGGTAGAAATAACGGTCTTTTAGAAGAAGAACACAAGCACGCTGTCTCGAGCCTTTTGACCAGCATCGGGTACGTTCGCACACGTTGCCATCTGAGGCACGGCACGAACTCACCATGTAAGCATGAAGTACATCGGAAACTGACGATAAACAGCAAACAGTTTGACCGCGATCTGCCTTGCGAGTCATACATGATGCATCCGAGTCCTAAACTCTTGCTATTTGGGGGGGGCGTAGTGATGATGACCTAATATGGCGTGTGAACACAGGGAGATTCATGCCTGTTTTTTACGTCCATCGTGGGTTTTGACTACAACACTAGCCCCCCCGTGATAGTGTCTTTTCCAAGGTCGCCTCCATCGAGGGGTCGTGTTAGGAGAGGCAGGCGCGTATCAGGTTTGAATAAGGGATATCATGATACGAGTACATCTTGCCGAAGGGTGTGTTTAGCACCTGGTACGGTGTATACTCTGGATGTACCCCGGTGCCTACCCGGATATGATCAACAGAAAATCGGGTATGGTATATACACTACCCGGGTACACCAGAGCGTCATACCTATAGTACGGGGGAACGTACAGCAGTAATGAGGACCAAATATGGTGTGTGAACGTAGGGGATAAGGAGATACCTGGTTGTTTGGCCCACTCTGGATTATGATCACTTTATCTTACTATGCCTCCCTGTGACAAGTGCTTGTTCCATCCGCACAGGGCTACGTATACCGGTGTCCTGCCTTGATTCCCCCTCGGCGCGAGACTACAGCGCGAGGGTGCTGCACGCCCGTCTCCTCCTCGGACGCGCCCTATCCTAACGCACCTCGAGCTGGAGGAGTGCGTCTGTGTTGCAATGTTTCTCTCGCGTGGGTACCCCTGGCAACGTTCAGCGTTCCGCTTCGTCTTTTCTGCCTATCGTACCGCCGGTTCGTCGCGCCGCGTATATTTCGACAGGGACGGGGGAGCGACGCATTTGGGCACCGAAAGCACGGGCGACACTTGGGATGCCATCTTTTCCGGGTTGAAGCGTGATGTCGCGTAGACGCAGCACGTGCGTGCGCGGTCATGCTTCGTGCGAGGCCCTCCGCTGGCCGAGGTGTTCGTTCGCGAGTTTGCCGCACCTTGAGTTTTTCGTTCTTGTTTTTTGTTCTTATCTTCCGGCGGATGGACAAATTCGGAGGGTAAGCTTACCGCACTGCCTGAAGGGACGTGGGCCACGGTTGGGGTAGCACTTTTTATTTTATTTATTTCACCTGAGGCTGCTCACTAGAGGAGACTGTGTTTGTTCTGCAGCACCCAAAAAAGTATTTTTAATAGATTACATGGACGCACGCTCAACCTTGGCCTATCGTTGGAATCGTTGGAGTTGTCATATCGTAGAACAAAAACGGGGTGAACGATAAGCCATACCTGGTACCAGGTATGCGTTATTGGGTAGTTGATACCTCATTTTGAGGAAGCCCGTCAGTTCTAAGTGACAGTTTAGTCAGCGAATGCTATACGAAGTATACCTCTATTTCAGCACGCCTCTACCGTATTGTACCGCTCTGCTGGGAAAAGTGTATACCAGGTATCAAACCTGGTGTACTCATTTTTTTTACATATTCATAAGCAAACGCTCCTTGAATATCACGGGACATTGTTATGATACTGCTTTGTATGAGGCTGAAAGCCCGGTAATTACCTGGGTTCAGGCACTGGGATCGTATTCGTAGTACTTGGAAGGCATATCTTGGATGGAAAACCAGGGGTTTTCCAGAAAGAGGGACGAACGTGGTCTCGGTCTGGTTGTGTGTCGCGTGCTAATTTCATTCTGCTGCAGTCCACAGCGGTTATTTGCAGCAGAGGTTTAGAATAGTCAGGGGTCAAATCGCGGTGGTGTATCCGCCGCCGCCACTTGTGCTGCTGCTGCCGCTGCCACCGCTGCTGCGGTACCGGTGCTACTTCTTCTGCTGCAGGTGTTACAGCAACTATTGGTGTGTTGAGTTCCGCTGGTGGGCTTTGCATGCTTGGTTTTGTGGTGGTGGCTATCATCCAACCAGACCTCGTTAGCATTTGCAGAAGCGTCGTTGGTGGTTGATTTTGCCTCGCCACTAACATGGGGAGGTAATTCGTTCGTTGGGGGCAGCCAGCCCGACAACAGCGTGGGTCAATCGCGTCCAAGGTGGGGGGGCGGGGGGTGTACTGGGAGAGGCGCGATAATTTTGAACGTTTTCGAGTATCCAGAAGATCGACTTTCATATATATTTTTTTCCGGGTTATCCTTCGGCGGCAATTTAATAAGAATAATACGGCATAATATGCTCACCACACTTCCACATACCGGGTATGGAATACTTGTCGTGTGCCAATTTAGTTTGGCGGTATTGCAGCAGCGGCAGCAGCAGTGCAGTATCGTACATCAGTAGAGGGTATTGCTGCAGATTTTGCGGGCCGACGCTCCCAGCGAGTCACGTGTTCTGGCTGGTGAATTGCCTTGTTTTGGCACTGCATGCTGGCGAGAATATTGCGTTAGTGAGCTCTCTAACGTGCTCCGCCCACGGTGCACCGACTCGCTTACGCTCCGACTACCACGAACTCGGTGAACTCGAGCACCAACGAGCGATTTATTTTACGAAACTGTCGAGAAGGTGGTGTGTAGAATCCACTCTTTCGACTACGAGTATATGTTCCGTGCGGGTTTAGCTGCATCAGTTTCAATCGCAGGCGAGTGATCTGGAGTTTTTTTCTGAGGTAAAATATAACCACCTGGTTGTCATTCGCTCCATGGACATTGACTGTGGGGGCGCCAAAAATGACGCCATCTTCTGCTGATCGTGTGTCAACAACCCTCTACTTTAGCCGTGTCCGTCGCAGAAACCAACCACTTTGTTGCCGTTTGCGCCTCTTGTTGGCTGCGCGCGACGACGGCGGTGGCCACCCCTGTACGAAAATAGCGGCCATCGTTTACATATCATCTCCTGAGCTGAAGTCGCTTCTGTTTTTTTTTGTTACTGCAGCTCCACCGTATGACGGCAGCGTGATTCAGACTTGACTCTCTGCATCTCGTACCGTGGACGCTGCCCGTTTGTGTTCAAAACAGAACGCCTCGTGTTTAGCTCGGGTCTACACCTTGTATGTCGGGCCCTTGGTCCGATGTCATTTTTATCCTTAGCTGTTGCGTGCCTATCTCCGCTGGTTCACTACCGGTCACACGAGCGGAGCGGCTGCTACATCGTGCAACGCCGGTGGCAGAATTCGATCATTTTTACCGTTCGGCCTTCGTTTATCACGCGGTAATCCCGAAACAAATTCGAAAACGGCGAGGCGTGATCGCTTCCGCCCTGCTTGCCCTCCCATCCTATCTGAAAGCCGATCGAACCCCACAATATATTGCACACACTTGACAGTTGCAGCGGTTGGGAGGGAGGAGGGGGAGGGAGGCGGGAAGAATTTCAGTGGGAATAAATCGAAACACAAATGACTGACACCGCTACTTATTTTCCCACCAGACAATGCGTCCTACAGTATTAATAGTAGAATTTGCCCCCAAAATATTCATGGGTATGGTGAAGAAAAAAAAGAAAAGGGTTTTGGACCGTTTATCCCTCATGAAAAGTGCTCTATCTGCAGCGGGGCCCTGACGGCCGCTTGCATATAGACATCTAACTGCTGTGCGGCGAAAGCGATATGTGGGGTTGCTCGCGGACAAGGCGTCGACGGGAACGGTAATAAAAATATGGAAATCAGCGAAAACAAGGCACAAAACGAATACCAAGGTGAGGGGATCAGCGCTAAACAAAGAAATCTAATGCCACCCCTACTATTAGTACTGCAGCACGCGAATGAAAGGCAATATCGACTTCAAGCAAGGTTAAGCGAGGTCGGGGAAGTCGTCGTGCAACGGATACCACCCGGGCGCGGGGGGGGGGGGAATACATTGACGTGCTGCACGACGAACAAACAAGATGCAACTATCATTAGACCATTGCACAAAGGGCCGAAGGTGGATATTCGCTTGGTAGCGAGACTGACGTCGTATTCGCAACCTTGCGGAAGAGCCAGCGTCGAACACGCGACATCGAAGCGCCCTATAACGTTCGACCGCCAACAGGCATGCTATAAAATATGCACGGAAACAGGGACAGGGGATATAGCCCGAAGCTCCCCGACCGGATCTGATGATCAAGTCCGAGCCTTTCTCGTTGGGTGGGAAGCAAGCGCGAACGATTGCCGAGCAATTTTCTTGTTTTTTGTCACGGCAATAGAGCTACACTCCCTTCTCTCCGGCGCTGTCAGCAATGTCGCCACACCATATGCCATCAACAATAACAGTGCTGTTCGTCCTGCTCTGCGTGTATGTCAAGCTGGCGAGCAGAGCGAAAATCATATGGAACGTGTCCCGCATGTCCAATTGGTAAAAATATGTGCCGAAACTACCCGCGTTTTCTGTGCGCAGGAGCGACTTGCAGTTTTAGCACCACCCGTCCCTATTTCCCCCCCAAGAACCATCATCATCTACACACATTATTACTATCAATACGGCACGAACACAATCTTCCAAATATAAAACGCAGCTGTAGGAGCACAGCTATAGAAGCACAGCTGTAGGAGCACAGCTGCACGAGCACAGCTGCACGAGCACAGCTCTACGAGCGCTGCAGCAGAGATACAGATGAACCTCAGCAGAAAACGTCTGTGGTGTCCATGACACCCTTTTATCAAACATGGCCGCACTGTAGCTGCACCGCCGTACATGGAACCCCTGCACACCTAGAACAGATCATCTACAGATCACTCCCACTTCTTGATGATCTAGATATTTCAGGGCAGATAGATCTGTGATCTGTATGATGTAGCTCATGTTGCCAGATGGGAGCCATAAATATGCAAGATCAAGCACATGTTTCCTGGGCTGGATCTGTACTGTGCAGATAGATAGATCATGCACAAACTCTCACAACGGCAGGCAAGAAGGAACTAGACCATCTACAGTACATACATGGATCATAATCTGTAATACAGCAGGCGTGAAACCTTGACCTTGAGAAAGCTCTACGAGAAGGCACCAATTTTCTCCCTATAATGCCGCCTCAGCGATGAAACATACAATCAACGCGATAAACACCGGTAGGCTCTATGAGGCGCCCCGTCGAAAATACTTGCCAGAACCGACAAACGCCTGCATATTTCATGTTTACAATGATGTGGATGGAATAATCCGTCAGCGCAACTCCATATCACAAGATTTTCCATGATACCGTGGACGAAAGACTTGGCCCGCGCCACTCTACCAAGCGTTTCTGTCTCCACTACTCTTATCCCGCCAAACATGTGTCGAAACGCCAACGCCAACACCAGTACCAAAACCTACAACCGCGATCACCGCCTGCCAGTACAATGATCTCTGTAACGCCAAGCCGCGCATAGACACTATATGTATGCGCTCTACCGCTTCCTCGGGCTTCCGCCGATGGCACGGTGGAAAAAATCAGGAAGGCTTTCGTGTTCTGAACGTCCCCCCCAATTTTGATACAAGCTTTGAGTGAACCTAGTTCAGTGAACCAAGTTCTTACAGCCACGATGTCGCTTCCATAACTCCGTTCGTCTACCCCCCCCCGCCCCCCCCTCCGGCTACGGCCATGCGTGAGATCAAGGGCATCTCTCCTAGCGAGTACCCCCCCCCCCCCTCTTCCTCGACACTTGGTGCAAGCAGTGTCTGCCAGGTCGGTTAAAACCTGACATGCTCCGTCCCGGCATTGTAGACATGCGAGGGTTTGTGGTCGTACGCATTATATCGAGTACATCTCTCCTGTCGAGTACCCCCCCCCCCCCTCCCTATTATATAGGTTGGATTGGCGTCGTTTGGCAAGTACACTGTAAAACATGCCGCTCATTACGTGAGCTAGACAACCAGGGTACCGGTTTTCTTTTTTTGGCGGTTACCGACAGCTGGTCGTCTAGTTAGATCATTTGTGCGAGGTAAATAACGTTTACTCCGCGCAAGGGAATTGATCGTATCACGTAGGGTTTATGGTAACGCACCCAAAGAGGCAGTTACATAGTACTCCCATTGCTGTCTCTGGAATTGCCTACGCCGGAAATTTAAACAACTTATTGAAGCTGTCATCCATATGCAAGTCCGCCTCACAAGCGGTTCTTAGTAGGATGCAGCTCACCCTTCATG
>JBBMHQ010069598.1:0-13212 GCA_037834295.1 Postelsia palmaeformis
CCTTGCTTTTTATCGCGAGAAGACTTCAGCACTTTCTTCCCTCGTCGACTTGCGTCGAATTCTGCCTACCCACGCAAAGAAGGCGCTCTCAGCAATTGGTACCTTTTTATTTTTTCAAATAAAGTCTCTCCACGGTGGGATTCGAACTTGGGTACCAATACCAATGGTCTTTGAAGCTGACCACTGGTCTACCGGGGCGACTGGACTTTATTTTTTCTCGTTTTTAGCTCTTTATTTCCTGTTTTATCAGTTTAAGCAACCACTGATGATTGCCCTGTGCTACTGGTTCCATCATTTGTCTCATATCCTCTTACAGGAGTGGATTATGTATCGGTGTATTCACCGCATGACCTGTCTTTTGTCCAGTACGAGTACCGTGCACTTCTGTGTTGTCTTCACCCTTCGTGGTGAGTGCTATATGGTGCACACTGCGTGCTGTAGTATAGTTGACGTTTATTTTGGCATCCAACTCCGTGGGAGGTCATGTCGTCATCCGATACCAACGCTGAGTCCTTTTCAAGTGCTAGGATGTCTCGTATCGTAGACCTAATAATAATATAATCACCTATTCACCTCGATAGCAGGGGGGATCCATAGGTCTAGTGGAGCCAAGAAGAGTTTGTGTTTTAGCGTGCGTGCCAACCTGTCAGCGTATTTCGGCGTACTGTCATCGCGAGTATCCTCGCGTTGTTTTTCAAGTTGCCGTCCGCAGTGCCCTTTGTGTTTTTGTTGAAGTCGTCTTGTTTTTTTTTCGTATGTCTCCCATCTCCACCGCACCTACTCCTCTCGGGGGTCAGGTCGGGTCAATGTGCCTAACGTCCATGGGGTAACAACAGCTTTGTCTGGTGTTGCAACAGAGTCTAAGGGTTAAATCGACGCACAACACGAAATTGCGAACGTGGGAGTGTGGTGAGCTTAAGCCTTATTTTTACCAATCCGCCGGAGGATTAAAAAAAAAAAAACATTGCATCGTTCCAACTAAGGTTAGCATAGCACCCAGTGGAGCGATGTCTTTCATTAGTCTTGAAATCCCGACTCCCATTGCTTCATGGGGGGTCGGTCTCGAATTTTGTTTTTTCAGTCGTCGGGCACTTGTCTTTTTGTACTACCGTAAAAGATAGTCGGCACATCGCACACCAGCGGAGGGATGTGATAATAACATACCCAGCGTTCGCGCACACGATTTGTCATTGAGAAGATATGCCTCGGTTCTGTTACACTTTGTCTCAATGCAGATATGCGGATCATGGCATACATCATGTGCAAGGTTTGTTGAACGCTTGTCTTGCTATCCACTGCACACTCTCAAAGTGTCGCATGACTGAAGCATTGCTCCTCCAAGCTTGTCTGCGACACCTATGTCAGTCAACTTATCGCTTATAAATCCAACACATTGTTTTGCCTTCAATATTTACTGTGATTGGATGCGACCCTCAAATAAGCTATTACTGTGGAAAGCGGTTTGTTTTGTTGTACTTTAGTCACCGCCAAATTCAACTAAAACTACAGTTGAGTATCGAATTCTGATTCGGTCTCGAACGCCCATTAGATGCCGAGCGCAGCTTAAATTACTGAATGTCCTTGTCACTTGATATTGTCTCCGTCAGGTAAGTCGTCAGATTGCACTTCAGCACACATGACCCTGTTACGCCTGTCGAGCCTTCAGTCATGTTGTCCACACGACGAGTGAACACTCGGCCGTGTAACGTGCGTCTTATTAGCACACTGTGTTAATAATCCCGGGATACTTTACTGTCGTTGCTCCCGCTCGTATTTGTCCAGGATCATTCATGTCTCTTGTCATAACCCACCAGCTGGCCAGCGACAGCGCGATATGTACTAAACATGTCTGTGAAAACGGGTTACTACTTTTGTCATTCGCTCACTATTCCTTTGTCCGATCCTATGTCCGGATATTTACCCGCCTGTCTACGCACTGCATCAGAATGTCTATCCTGCTGTTATGTGTATCACTTACTATGATACGTCTGGCAATTACAAACCACGCTTGTCGCCCACGCAGGCAAAGTATTGTTGAAAATCGTCGCGCTCCGCCTTAGCAACTACTGCGAGGCCGAGGAAATACTTCCTGGAGAACAGTGCGGCTTCTGTCTCGCACGGTCGACGGTCGACATGCTGTTTGCCGTGCACCGGTTGCAAGAATATGTATATAACTCCAAACGTTAAGCGAATTGCCTTTTGGGAGAGTACAATGTCGACTGGCAGACGTGTTGTCATCCTTTGTCTCTGGTTCCATTGCTTTCTTGTTTTGTTGGAGCTCGAGCTCTATCACCACTTCAACTGGGTAGTGATGTGGATGCCATGTCCCCGGAACGAACACGCCTACCCACATAGTCAAAAACCCCGCATCCTTCGAGAAAAGCTCTTCCAGAAGCTTTGCTCACGGTATTCAGGAGATTGCCATGTCTGAATCTCGCCACGGAGCCTTCTCCACGTTCCGCTGACGGATCCTCAGCGGAGCCTTCTTCTCCACGTTCCGCTGACGGATCCTCAGCGGCGGCTATTCTCCTGAGCGGATTCTCCGCAGTGGGACTTAGCAAGACCCCGCTGGACTATCCTTCAATCTGAGCGCAACGAGAGCAACGATGATTGTTCGCCCCTTGGCTCTCACTCATCATATCTCCCCATCTCGTCCTGTCATCAGGCTGCTGTCTTAGCCCGAGCTGTCCTACACTCTAACCGTCGTAGTTCAGCAGCAAGAACACTCTGCTAACGCAGAGAGACGTGGGATCACGACCCACCGGCGGTATCGACTACGAATCTTATGTGTCATCTCATATTTTGTACCAGGTATACTATTTTATGTATAAAGGTAGATTCGCCGCGGCGGGCTTACGCCCGCCAGCAGCTCCGCGCATGTCCGTAATAGCTGAAGGCATACCGGTATGAAACTCGACGCTGTTCGTGCGACAGTGGTTTTGCCGAGGGGTGCATTGCCAAATAGGAATTGAGTGAAAATAGGAAAAACCCAGGAAAGAAAGACAAAAAACGCCATCCGCTATCCGGCACAGCAACGCATATCTCGTTTGACCAGCAAGCAATAATACAGCAGGGTACAGCTATCAGACGCTAAAAAAGACCCGCGCTCGTTCGATCCCTAAGACCAGCTCACCTGTTGTTTGAGAGTTCGAGAAGTACCTTTGTGCAGCAATGATCGGGTCATGGAGGAAGTGAATCAATGCAATGCGGTAGTTGCAAGCAACCAGAGTGAACTATCAACGAAGTACCACGGACAAAATGACGAGCACGACGACCAAGGCAGGGCCCAAGGGGCTGTGGGTCGATAGTACAGGTATCACAGATCACTTGGCTTTGACTTTCTTTCCTTCATTTATTGGTGTTTAGTATACACCGGGTGGTCTCAGGACCTTGTTACTGGCTCTGTACCCGAGAGCGAAGGCGTTCCCACACCGGGGACCCTTCCTGTCCCTCTGAGATTCGCCCAGAGGAGCTAAACAAAGCTTCCCCTTTGCCTATCGAATAAACCCGACGGATGACCCTGATCAGGACAGTTGTCTCGCGCCGTAATATCCTCCCCATATCGCTGGTCACGACAGTCGCACCGCTATGAACTTCCTACCCTGGCGCCACTCGCTGTAAAATATCCCCTACCCGACGCATAACCATCGTTGACACGAAGCGGGCACCCTGGTACTAGCCCGGCGATAGCGTCCGCGATTCTATCCTCGATCCCCCGTCGTCCTCCCGGCGTTTGTAACATCCCCCCCAGCCCGGCGGATATAAGCGACGGTACCCCGCGGGCATTCCGATCATGGACCGCTGCAGCGCGTGCGCCGTCCACCTTCGCACCTGGCCGTCGTCTCAATGTTGCAGCTCCTCTTCTTTCCTCAGTGTTGCCCTTCGACGGTTGTAATCCTCGTCGTACCTCGTTGTAGCCCGCACATGTGTCGCTACAGCAGTAGATGGAGGCGAGAGGAAGTCTTCGACATGCATTTCGTCTCTACAGATTCTAAAAGAGACAGGTGGAAGGAAATCATCATGAAAATATATTTGGCTCCGGAATTATGGTATCAATCTACGCAGTAACACAATGCCGAAGAGGAAAAACACATGGTACAATAAGACACCGTGCTCCCAGAGGATACTCCGGGCTAATCCGCTTTCTGCGTCTACGTTTCAACAGGTACCCCAGGGAAAACGGATAGCTGGTGGTACTCTTTCCTCCTCCAACACGTACACTATCCAAAATGCCCCCCCCCCCCCTTCTCTTGAGCGTTCGGGTGGTAAAACGAGAAAAAACGCTCCAAGCCTGTATGTATATATTACTGCCCGTATTCAGCTACCATTATCTCGCGTTTTGCCTGCTTCTTCTCTCGCTTGTTCTCCCCTCCTGCTTGGGGCACGTGCTCTGACCAGGTAACCCCATCCAAAATCCACTGTTTCATATGTCACATTGCAATGCCTTCCTATTCAAATCAACGCCTTTTGAACAAACTCCATACTCGCTTCGAATATTTTAAGTTGTTGTATTTGGCTCGAGAGTTTTGGTATCAACTTACGCAGTATATATAACAATATCGAAGAGGAAAAAACACATGGTACATTATTTGGACACGGTGCTTCTAGAACATATCACACTTCGGGCTGACCCGCTTCCTACGTTTACGTTCCGACCAGTACCCCAAGAGAAAACGGACACCTGGTCGAACTATTTTTCATTAGGCAAGCCGTATTACCCCTCGAATCAAAGCACCAATGTTTCTGCCCCTATTACCTCCTTGGTGCTTTCTGACGTCGCAATGTAGAGAGCAGCAAGTCCCAAGTAAGAGGCTTCCTTACGTTTGGGTGTATCTCCGATTTTCCGTGAGCTCTATCGATCCCTTTTTTTTTACTGCTGCAACCATGCAGTGTGAAGTGGGCAGCTCCCAACCCCCGAACATTCTGTGGAAATACTCCATCGCGGGTAGATATCCTCGTATGGTCTGGCTCTGATTTTTGAATGCAAAGCATCGCAGGGCCATCAATTTCGTCAAATCTTTCACTGCTGCGTCAAGTACATATCTCCATCTGCTAGACACGGGCTCTCTCTTCTATCGCTCTAAGGCGGCACTAGGTTTGCCACTTGTTTCAGTACACCGTCTGCGTGCTTCCCCCCACTGAGGTCAGCGTGAGTGTCCCCAGCAGTCTGTCCACTTCATCATCCTTCACGCCCTTTTTAGTGTGTGTTCCTGATCGAAGGGGTTTGCGGGGTGGGGTGTTCATGCTTTCGCATTTCGGGTCATCGCTTCCCATATTGTGTTATCTCTGTACTATGTGAGGAATTCTGGCTGCAGAATAGTCTCGAAGAATGCACGGCCACCGTCACCTATAATCTGCTCTCTACATTGCAACGTTTGCGCGATTTCTGTTTTTGACCATTTCGAGATGCCGTCCACTACTATGTACTGTACGTGCCGGGAATATGTGTTGCGCCATGACTTCAACCGCTCGTAATTTCCAGTCTACCTAGAAGACTCGATAGCCAGTGAGGCTCGTCGGTTATGCGACCTGCCATACCGATTCATCCATGACAAGGCTGCAACGTTGTCCACCCTCAGTAGTACGGGGTCTCCCTGTGTATCTGGTCTGTCGTGCAGGATGACTTTAGTCACATAGGATGTCATGACCACACCACCCAATTCAAGTAGATTGATTGTGATCGCGTCCTCTCCTTTGATAACTTTATAGTTTTTCAAAAGCCGCGACAGTACGGGGTTCAAGTTATACCTCTTGTAAACCTTTGGTTCTGGGCAAAACCCCCCGACTACAGTAAAGCTTGCTTCCGAGCAGTATCGTCGCGAAAGTGATCGTTTTACGCGTGTAAAAAATTATGTCTAGGTTCTCTGATATTCCAACCAAAAAAGCACTGTCAAGAGCTCCTACTATTCTGTTCCGTTACGGTTATGCCCTGAGCTCAGGGAAACTCTCCTGGGCTGAGGACTGCAACAAATCAAATTGCATTCGACGAATAATCCCATGGCCCAAGCATACAAAAACATCAGTTTTCGAAACAAGTTTGTCATTGCGACGGTTTTGGTAACAAACCCCGTTATTCAAAAAAACAATTGCGGATATATGCTACCTCTAACGTAAAACGCGTCAAGGAGGAGTGGGAGCAGCAGCTGATACAGCAGGGTATAGCTGTCAGACGCTGAAAAAGACTCGAGCTCTATACATCTCTGAGGCTGGCTCACCTGTTGTTCGAGAGTTCGAGAATTGCCCTCGTGCAGTAATGATCTGATCATGCAGAAAGTAAATCGAAGCAATGCGGTAGTTGCAAGCAGCCTGAGGAATGAAAGAGGTACCAAGGACTCGATGACGGGCAGATGTTCCAGCGAGTGGCGCCAGGGTAGGAGGTTCATAACGCTGCGACTGTCGTGACTAGCGTGTGGGGAGAATAATACGGCGCGAGACAACTGTCCCGATCATTGTCACGAGTCGGGTTTATTCGATATGCAAAGGGGGGGCAAGCTTTGATCGGCATCCTCTGGGTGAATCTTATAGGGGCAGGGAGGATCCCCGGTGTGGGAACAATTTCAGTTCCGCGTAAAGAACCACTAACAAGGTGGCAGAACAGGCCGGTGTTTACTGAATAAGCACCAAGTGCAGAAAGGGAGTCAGAGCCAAGTGATCTGTGATACCCGTCCTATTCATGCCCAGCCCCTGGGAACTGCCTTGCCCGTCGTACCCGTCATCGTGTCTGTGGTCCCTGTTTTTACTCACTCTGGTTGCTTGCAACTACTGCATTGCATCGATTCACTTTCTACGCGACCCGAACATTGCTGCACGAAAGCACTTCTCGGACCCCCAACCGGCAGGTAAGCCGGCCTGTGGTCGTCAGGGGATATTCGGGATACATCCCCGGGTTTCCTATAGATATATGGATCTTGGGGTATCACGGATGTCGCGTCCTTGTTGCTGGTAAACATTATTCACAGTAGTCTTCCTCGGTGTGTCTCCCTCTCTCTGTGTTGCTCCTCTATTAATTTACACTTCTGAACCGTGTCGGCTAGGGCGGCTAACTCGCTTGAGTGGCACAGCTATATGCTGGTCTCGAGCTGAGCTTGGTCGTCCGAGGCGTACCATAGGTCTCAGAGGTCTGGCGAGTGCGTCTCTTTTTGAGGGTCTGAGAGCTTTCCTCCTCTGTAACATGTTGAACCCAGGCTGATCGAAGTCCAATGGAGATGATCGGAGCTTTCGCAAAACGTGTGCAGACGATGGGAATGTTTACTAAATTGTGATATGATGTGCTCGGATTTTGTATGATCCCATGCTCTATCTTGCATAATATGTGATGGGATGCTCGGTATATGTCTGCATCCACATGTGTTCGTTGTTGCCTGGCTTGTATGATGGTGATTCGTGAAATAGGCTGTGATGTTTTCACGCTGCCGATGGTGCTCTGCCTGTTTGTTTCGCAGGGCTTTGGAGATACTTGCCTGGTCGATGCATGCAGGTATACTCGTTGCTCGTGCTCCGTTTGCTTTTTGCTCGTGCTCGTATGTTAGCTGGTTGTTCATGATCGCACACACATGCATGTTCGTTGAATGACTGGATGCTATTGACCACATACTATCTTCAATAAAAATGCAACCGACAGGCGTCGATAGAAGGCAAAGGTGGCCTACGCACTGATACGCGCATTCTTTCAACCTTTTGCTCGGTTGGGTGATGACGGAAGCTAACAATGTTGATTGAGCCTTACGCCGTTTGGACGTGATGAACCCCTCGACAACACTGCTGTGCATTGTCGGCTGGTAAACATGTGACTTTGAAGAAAACCATGTAAAGTTTGGTGACTACGGTAGTATTCTTGACGCGATGCTTAGACTACAACAACAGAAATAGTAGACCAATCGTCGTACATACTGTTCTGTCTCTTTTTGAGCAAGACCACAACGAAATGATGAGCGTACGCACACCAATTGGGAAAGTCCCATGCACGTTTGACCCCCGTCGATGTCTCCGGTCGCACCACTGTCCGTTGCGCATACCAACCGAGCGTTGTGCTTGAGTATCGCCTACAGCACTCGAAGGACTGAAAGGCAAACACACGAGGAAAGCAGAAGGAAAACCGGAGAAGGGGAAGATCGGCTGCGCAAGGTTTTGTGGGGCGCGCATGGATCACACGGGGTGAGATAGTTTCAGCTCGATGAAGATAAACTTACACGCAACAAAGGGTGGTGTGGCTTGCTGTGTCCAAAGGGTTCGGGGTGATGTCAGATACAAGATGCAGCCCAACCTGATCAGTTCCAGCCCAACAGGTATGGAGTGGGGGAAATACAAATGTGGGACTGATTATTCTCTTTATTCTCATGTCGTAGCCACTGTCGAAATCACAGTTTTTTTGTTTCTTGCTGTACCGTACTAAAACAAAATGGAGAGGGGGTGGGTGTCACCGTGATTGTCTCAAAACTCAAGTCACACACGCCATTGCTGTCAACATGGCGCAGCGCATACCGTAATATGGTGAACTCCCGATGACCAGGGACACGGACCCGACGAGATACCGGTAGCAACTATAACGACCTGTCCGTGGTGTTCGGAGGGGCATGTAATCTGGGTAGAAAACTGATGGCTCAGTTGTACTCATTTAGACCACCATGGTAATATAGTTACAAGTATAATATTAGTCAGTCTGACCTGATCGACACTGTCATATGTAACTGCTGTTGTTGGATAATTTATTGCTGCTGGTATATTGACAGTAGGGAGTACTTCCGAACCTCGTTGCGGGACCAGCGCCTCCCGTAGATGGTACCAAGTTTGACGCTGTACGTAGTTGCCGATAACCTACCATGCCCCGAACACTTTTTACTAGTTGCCTGGAGCAAAGGCGCCTCAACTCGGAAACTACACAGAAATGCCGTATCTCCGTCTCCACAATACTAAAATATATATACACTACGCATGATGCTCGAAGAAAAAAATCATAGACTGTGGTACTGACGACCGGCATTACCGCAATAAAATGAGAATGGATGATATAACGGGGGGCCATAGTTCATAGGACCAAATATTTTTAGTAAAAATAGGAATATATAGGTTTTTGTATGGGCCGTAGGTCCTATTAACTATATTCCTCCGCAATAGTACATGTTGTAATTTATCAAAAAGTCAGGGACCTATATCCTGCAACTGTACCATGTACCTGCAGTTTTATTTATTCATTCCCCGAACAGGGTCGATTTATTGATAAACGGTAGAGCATACAGGGGGGGTGTGGCTCGCAGGGTGTATGATTTTTACAACATCAATAAAGGACGTACATTGAAGAGCCTGCTTAGTGACCCCGGATCTGAGTTACGACTGAAGAGGGAGAGAGAGGAGAAGGGCGAAGATAATGAATGAGATGAGAAAAAAAATAATAAAATAAAATAAAATATGTTATCCATGATACCAAAGTACTACTGTGAAACTGTAGGTCGTACGGCAAGATCTCTCCGGATCCCTGGGCTGTGGGTATAGAAGCCATCCCACATGAGGGGAACACCATATTTTTTTGAGCCCCTTACACTCGGAGATCAATATATCACCCGATACTACACTTGGAATCAATTCCTTCGTGCCACCCGACCGGCAATTGTAGGCGCTAGTCCTCAAACAGATGTACGAGTACATTTTTCATCCTACCTGATATTTCCTCACTTGAGGAACTCATTTGGTCAGAAATAAGCCTTTGGCCCGACAAGTGTGACCCATACCGTGGAATCACTTTTAACGAATGTGACGTCCTTGTCGCTGGAGAGCATTTGCCCACAGTAGTTTTCTCGGTGTGTCTCCCTCTCTCTGTAACTTATGCATTCCTAACTTCGCGTCGACTAAGATGGCTGACTCGCTCGAGTGGCACAGCTATAGGCTGGCCTTGCGCTGAGCTTGGTCATCCCAGGCGTACCTTAATATTGCAGTATTCGAGGGCAGGCCGGTTGTCAATCGGGAAAATTCGAGTTTTAGGGTTGGGCATGGGTATTTTTTTCAAAAGATATCGATCGTGTAGGCATGTTCACGTCTTGGGTATTCGGTCTTCGGATAAATTCTTCAGGTTTTCCTCGGGTTTCGTGTCTATCATCGGGTTGGGAATCTTCTACTTCGGCCAGGTGGCGTTCAAGATTTTCATGTGGAATTGGGGCAGAACTCTACGCTTCAGGATAAGCTAGCTAGCTTTGCTTGCTGCTACAAAATGCAATTTATTATATCGACATCAAAAGTCGGTCTTCTTCGGGGTCTTCGGCTACATTCTTGTGCACGGTGTCTGTCATCGGGACGAGTGGTGGACGGTCAGGCCGATCGACTGTTCAAGTGGAGCAGCATCTGTGGTTGGAGCATATTTTTTTTTGGATACGAGTACGAGGTACGAGTACATCAATCACAAGAAATTGTCCACGAGTACCTTCGTGGGTTGGTGCACAAAGCGATGAGGCTCTTTTTCAGTATCTTTCCCATTCGGATTCCGAGCTTGACGGGCTTGGAGATGGAACGCTGGCAAGGTTCGGTCGGTCGGTCGTTTGGTCCAGACCAAGGTCGACGGGCTGGTGGTGCGTCACGAGGTACTCATATGTACAAGTACAAGTCTGGAACATCGATTCCTCGCACAGATTCGGAGGGTCGTCGTGTTTTCGGCGTATATCATTCCGTCTCAAAATGTAAGTAACTGCGAAACAAATGATGTCGACTACCACGACACAAATGATTTCGACTACGATTATGACGCGATCAAGACAGCCGTGCTACGTGGCCTTTGTTTCCGAAGCAGAAAACTGCCAAAACCTATTGGTGGTCAGGTGGACGATATTTGTTTCTTCCTCGATTCCCCCGCGAACCTGGATGACTTGAGAGAATGATACATTCGAGATATGATTCCAGTTAATCTCCTGCAACGGCTATGCATGTCGGCAGGTTGTACTGGTGATACTTCTCGTATTTCCAATGACAATCTGCTGGGCTGCCTGCATGCTAAGGCATATCAAAAGCGCAAGCTAGATGCTATCTCAGCGAAAGAATCCCTTCGCTCAGTTGCTCAATCGGTCGATGCTGCGACTAACGCTGCTGATATGTCACGATTTGTTGAGACTCTATTTGACGATATGTGCAAGTTGGTTGCCGAGGCTGGAAAAAATGATTTCTTCATGGTTGGAAGAGATGCTCGAGGCGCCTGGAGATTAGCACCAGCACATCTTTTCACAAGGATATTCTTGGAGGCGTCATCACCTGAAGGCTTCAGGGATGTTTCCCGCAAAATCAACACAACATCGAGATACTAAGAGTACTTGTCGATACATACTCCCCGCAGTACATATCCCCAAAATAGTGTCAGTGCTTCAAGTATTCGAGTTGCCCCCACCGAAAGTGATTTCCTTCAACTCCCAGTCGTCGGATCATCAGTGAGTGATTTGTGCCCTGCAACGGGCTGGAGAACTGTCGACACGGTGCACAGACGGTCGAAGTGTACATTTTACTGCAAATGTTACTGAGCATATTGAGAGTCTTTCAGTACTCGCATCAATGCAGAATACCGAGTTTCATGAAGCACTCGCAGTATCTGCTACAATCCATACCCGAAATAACACAAGAAAGCGCGAAGTACCTTTCTCGAACATACTTGCTTTAGTCGTAAGTATTGGGAGCAACTGTGAAAGGTTGAGGTATGTACGCACGCCACACATAAGCGCCCGAACTCCGCGGTCCTCCTTGCGTAAAAACACACAACAATTTGTATTGTATCATACCTACGGTAGACACAAAAAATTATACAGTTGGTTCTTTTTGTCACAGTTTTTGTTCTTATTTACCATGAATCCCCATAAAAGTAGGTCCGGAACGAAAGATGGGTGCACTCTGGTACAAACAGAGTGATAAAAACGCGAAAGTAACAAAGACTCGAGGGTCGTGAGAATCGAACGTTGGTGACACGAACATAATCAAGCGCAGGTTATTTTTGATAGCAGTACAACTGTGATGTCGATATGTGTAATCTAAACAAATTGCAGGATATTATCATCTGCAACAGTACTCATGTAAAATGCTCACAGTAAGAAGATACAGCAACATAATATACGCGTACTGCGACACAAAACCGCGTACTGCCGTGCTTTTTCAGCTGGCTTTAAGATCTTTCGGTCAGCAGTGTAGGATACACGGCACTCAGTAACTGCTATAAGTATTTTCGAACGAATGCTGCTGTACACGATGCTCGTACGACCTATTGGTTGTACTGGACTCGACGAATGCACGCGATCTGAGGATGTGATGGGTACGGAGCAAACAATGCCAGTCACACACAGCAGTAGGTATGTGCATAAGCCAATGCTGATGACAACAACAAATATTACTGCTGGAGTACTGAGATTGCAGCGCGCATCTGCCGCATGCGCAAAGTATGATGCCTGCTTCTGCTGTTGCCGCACTGTAACGAGCACAGCCGGAACAATGTCATCGTGAAATTACACACAGCAATACGAAAAAGAAGCAGCGGGGAGAGAGATGGGTATGATTGAGGTACGCCAGCCTGGGTTTGTACGTAAAACAGGTTGAAAAAAACTGTTACCTCGTACGGCAGATAGTGAATTACGGACGGCAGGCTCCGACAAACACAACGGGCCAAAGCGATACTGCGAATATGAGTGTGTCGCACACGAACGGCGTTTGAGCGGCAGCATTAGCGATGGCATCTGTGATTGTTTGTTGGGTGCCTGGTGTGAGGAAAAAAACACACACACACCTGGACAGCAATTCACCGATATGTACGTACAAAAAAAAGTGCCTCTCGTACTGAAGCTACGTAAATGGTTTGATCCACTCCCTCCGGAAAAACGTGTTTGAGGGCTCTTGCCACGCGCTCCAGAGTGCACAGATCGCGTCGAGATCTCGACCAATGTATCCGTCCGGGCCTCATGTGCCCGAGCACTCTCTGTTTTGCCGAATAGTGCTCGTACGATGTGAAAAATAACCCAAAGTACGAAAATTTGACAAACAGACGAATACATACTATTACTTCGTGGTGATGTATATACGATACAGATATGCTGTTGATTTCAATCATATTTGTAATCTTCAAGACCAGTGGTCAGCTTCGAAGACCATTGGTATTGGTACCCAAGTTCGAATCCCACGTGGAGAGACTTTATTTGAAAAAATAAAAAGGTACCAGTTGCTGAGAGCGCCTTCGTTGCGTGGGTAGGCAGAATTCGACGC
>JBBMHQ010069620.1:0-10651 GCA_037834295.1 Postelsia palmaeformis
CGATATCCTATAAAGTATGTTCCTTTCCTACATCAGGCACCATAACAGTAGCGTAGTATTCATCACAGAACGCGTACTATTCGGTTCACGCTGACTACTATTAATACTACTTTTTCTTCTGTGCGACACGCTCACGTTTCCGCCAACAACAGACTACTCGTGTCACCCGTGAGTTCCATTCGCCTCGCGACGCCCCCGGGATTTCACGTTACACACATCCCGAAGGGGGACCTTGCACTTCGTATTATCTACAAGGATGTCGGGCATGTTCTTGTCATATCCACGCAAGGTTGAGCCCCTCGGTTTAACAGCAATACCTTCGGCTATACAAAAAGCGGTGGTCTTATTCGATTTCAACAGGATTTCCTTTGTTCGTAATGCTCTTTCCCACGACTCCTGATCCTTACGTGCATACTTGTGGTGTTGGTACAGCAGTATGATATCTATACTCGTTCATGCTCGAGTTCACTCTGCGCGGGGCATGCTCTTCTCGTGTTCTCGTATGACTGAGCCTCTCGGGTGGTGTTGGTACAGTACGGGTATGGTGCGGTACGGTGTGGCATGGTGTGTGGTATGGCACGGTACATCATATCGTATGTTGGTATAGCATTAAGGTACGGTTTGATACACAAAATGAAAACATCACGATATGTGATACGGTATGTTGGTTTGGTACGATGGTACGGTGTGGTGGAGATGTCACAGGCCAGACATTGCCTGGTGGTCTGGTTTGTTTCACTATAAGGTCTGTAAAGAGTCAAAAACGTCATATGAATATCATCTGCAACGAACTAATATATCAATTATTGGACCGCACTGATATACGTTCGGAAATATGAGGGATGCGGACAAACTGACAAACAGGCAGACGGGTTACAATTTCTAAAATCGATACCAGTTTTACAAACTGAGAACCGTTATTATTGGTATTACTCTCGATAAAAAGCGTTCGAGCGCTGATCTCAGTTTGCTCGTCCTTTTTTTGTGGAGTCGCAGTTGGAGTTGGTGAGAGTGACGAGAGAGACCAGTCGGTACCGGCACACACGGCACCCCAGCAAGCGGGGTTTGGCTCAGACTGAACGTCTGCGTGCTGGCTATCGGTACTACTCGTAGTCATACTGGGCGGGGATATGGGTGCTTCGCACCTTGCATTCGACATGATGGAAACATTTCTGCTTCGTGTTACTGGCCGCGATTGCACTACTATTACACTATTATTACTACTAGTAGAGTGCGAATGAAGAACGTGACAGATATACGGCGGCAGTGATCAAGCTCCCAGCTGCATGGAGCTACTGAGTTGGCGGCTGTTGTACTGTCATGCATGTGTTGTTGTCGTCCTCAGCCTCGTCATATACGTAGTGCTATTACTATTATTATTACTAGCAGAGTGGGAATGACGAACGTGACAGATATACGGCAGCAGTGGTCAAGCTTCCAGCTGCTTGGAGCTACTGCGTTGGCGGCTGTTGTACTGTCATGTATGTGTTGTAGTCGTTCTCAGCCTCGTCATATACAGTAGTGCTAAGGGCCGGTCCCAACGAGGAAAAAAAACGAATACATGAAAAACGAAGAAACGAAATGAACGAACAGACTTTTGTTTTTCGAAAAAAAAACCAGCAGGTTGAACTCTAACGAGAAAAAAAAACGAAAACAAAAACAGAAGTAAGAAGCCGAGTCGGACTTGTGCGCGGTGCAATTTTTTCATGAACGACTCAACCACCAAAGCACGTGATTTCCGGCGATAGCGCTCCACAATAACGGTGGATAGACGCGACTCAAACACGCGAGGCACCCTCCACACTAGGCGGTTATCGTGGTCCAACTCGCTGCCTCCGGAGTGCTCTAGAGGTTGTGTATCGGCCATCCCTGTTTGATAGCAGACGTTTGAATGTTGAGTGGAAGTCACGTCGAAAAATTTACCTCCACAGCAATTTCCTGACCCCCCGCTTTCTTGCGAGGGTACCCCTTAGTGATGCCCTACCCATATGCGCTCACGCCGTCAGCAGACACGCCGGGTGGAAGCCACATGCACCACCTCGGCCATCGTGCGCGCGCCGACCGGTCGTAGTAAGTTAATCGGAACTTCCTCTGAACGAGCTCCTCCTGTGTTCCTCCACGACCCTGGGTAACCTATATTTCGTTCATTATGCGTAAAAATAAAATAATTTGAATTTGAAAAAAAACAAATGTGAGCACGGATGTATCGGGATCTGAACTTCTAATTTCTGGAATTTGATCATTCAAAATCACGTCCTCTTTAGTTCCGCTCTTCGTTTTTGTATCTCGTGTTTTCTCCTCGTTAGGACCGGCTGTAACGACAGACGTCTCGCCATCTGGACCGGAACAGGCGACAGGTGCTGCCAGCCGGCAGAGACCTTGGGCACACCACAAACCAGGGACGACCCCGGGGATACAGAAACGACAGTTCAGTTTCAAATGTAGTGCTACCAGCCGCAGCGCACCACAGCGGCATGCGCACCTGCATGAGTACAAAATATTATATTTGAGGAGGGGGTCGTGATCCCCTGCGAGAAGTTAGTTCTGCAACAACAGTATTTTCGACGGCGGGGTTCTTGATAGTTCCGAAACAACAGCACTTCCGACGTATATTCTACAGCGGGGCTTCTTGATACCTGGTATTGCGTTATACGCACAACGGTTACAAAGTAATCGAAAGACCGAATAGAAGACGTATGTACCACACAGAGGATCACACAAAAGCGAAGCACTTCTCGTCTTCAAGTTGATACTGCGGCTGCGCCGTTGGTTAAATGATTATGTCAGTTGCGATTGTTGAGTGGGGTACCTGAGTTAGAAAGAGGCCGATCGCGTGTTTTCTGGGGGGGGCTCATCTCCCTTCCACTCTCCAGCTTCTGGGCAGACCGTGGTCGCATGTGTCGTCTCTTCTCCGCTTGATTCGTATCGCCAAGACGGTTCAGCAGTCCCGACTGCTCGTCGATTTTCATTGAGTAGAAACGAAAAAAGTCCCCAGGCTGGTAGAAACACATCCTCTGCTTATCTTGGTATCTGACTTGCTTCGTTCGCGTTTTTTCGTGCCGCCTTATTTTATCTACGAACTGCTGCGGAGACCATTTTACGAAACTCAAATGTCGTATCTTGGTACAACGGCAGTATGGTATCTTGGTACAACAGGTGTATGATATCTGCACTCGTTCGTGTGGTGTTGGTACAGCAGAATGGTATCTGTACACGTTCGTGCTCGAGTGCTTTGCGTGGGGTATGCTCTTTTTGTGCCCTCGTCTGGCCCTGCGGTCAGAGAGCTGACGACGCTCCACCATCGCTTGTCGCCCGCTTGCCCCTCCTGCTCTGTCGCCCTGGAGGCATGCTCTTGCGTACTTGTGGTGTTGGTACAGCAGTACGCGGTCAAAGAGCTGACGCTTTGCCATCGCTCGTCGCGCGCTCGCATGCTCTTGTGTACTTGTGGTGTTGGTGCAGCAGCACGGTATCTATACTCGCTTCTGCTGCTCTGTCGCCCTGAAGGCATGCTCTTGTGCACTTGTGGTCTTTGCTGGTACAGCAGTATGATGGTATCTATACTCGTTTAGTCCTTGTTTGATTGAGCCCCTCGGGTGGTGTTGGTATAGTATGGGTATGGTATGGTACCCGGTACGGTACGGTACGGTCTGGCATGGTGTGCGGTGTGGTACGATATGTGATATTGTATGGTGGTGTGTATGGTATGATGATACGGTTTAATATATTGTACAAGGTTCCCCTCCGGGGAGTGCCTGGGGCAGTAGCGCAAGAGCGAACTGAATAATGCTCGTATAAAATACCTTCATACCTGTTGAGAACTATAAATAACTGCACACACATTTTTGAGGACAGACTATACACTGATGTTAGTGGAAATAGTGTGGGATCATATTGCTACTACAATAATACTCCGTATAAAAGAGGGTATACCGGTGAGTGGATAATGATCCCGAACAGATGACTCACGGCGATCAATTCGTTGCTGGCGGCGTAAACGTGATTACAAAAAGTTGCGTCAGGTCGAGGTTGCGACATACCAGGTCTTACTCAATGACCGGCTGAGTAAAATCCAGCACATACAAAATACATTTCCAAAAATGTATGTTTCTTGGCGCTCTGGGTAAAAAAAACTTTTCACATACACAGAGTAGAAAATGCTCGAGAATAATTCGTAGTCCGAGCACTGAGAGTATCGAACCCCGAGATTCTTGAACCACAACAGGAAGTATCCGCAACAGCAGCAGGAAGTAGCGAATCCCGAATTACTGCGAGCCCAGAAGTATCCGCAGAGTAGTATCCTCAGGAGCGGTTCTTAACCTCGAAATTCTACTGCGAATACTCGCAGTATCTGTTGCATGCAGTGAAAACCCGAAATACTGCGAGGGCACGAAGTACCTACAGAGTATTTTCTCGAACATAATTCGATTTAGTCACAAGTGTTGGGAGCAACTAACTTAGCTGTAAGAGGTTGAGGTGGGAACTCACGCCCAGCGTATGCGCGCCCAAACTCCACGGCCTTGCGTGAAAACACACACAATGTATCATACGCACAATTAATAGTAGGTCAGAAAAGCTGTGGATGTGCTGGTTGAACTGTACAACCTAAGTCAATTTTTGAAAAAGAAAAAGAACAAGGATCGTGCAAGTCGAACCTCGGTACAGCAGTAACGAAAAAATATATATAATTATCAAGCGCAGTTTGTCATCTATCATACGCTAAATACAGCAGTAGTCTCACACACTGACTGACACGTTGTGCTTTTAACGCAATCTAGAACACATTGCAGGATCTCTAGAGTAGCTTATACATATATAACTGCATGTATGTACAGCAGTACTACTGCTGCTGTAAAATGCCATATACCTGGTATATGAGATGAAACGACAGCATATTGATACGCGCGTACTGCGACAAAATAACGTGCACTGGTGCCCTTTTAGCTGGCTCTGCTGCAGGATCGGTCGGGAGTGTAGAGCACACAACAACAGTCCGTGACTTGAGAGTATTTTTGTACGAATGCTGCTGTACGCGATGCTCGTACGAACCATTTGCTGTTGTACTGGACTCGACGAACGTACACGCGATCCGGGGATGATCGGTACGGAGCGAAAAATGCCGGTCACACACGGCAGAAAAAGGTACGTGAATAGGCCAGTGCCGAAGACCACAGCAAACATTACTGCTGTAGTATTGAGAGTACAGCGCGGATCTGCCACGTGTGTATACAGTAGTATGCTACCTGCAGCTGCTGTTGGCGCACTGTGCCGAGCGCAGCTGAAGCAGTGACAGTGTTGGATCACACACAGCAGTACTTAGAAGAAGCAGCAGGTAGAGAGGTGATCATGATGATACAGCTATCATATCATACGTCAGCCTGGGTCTGGAGATTCTGGTACCTGGTGAAGCAGTGAGAAATACGGACAGAAGGCTCCAATAAACACAGCCAGCCACAGCAATATTCTGCGCAGATGGGTGGGTCGCCCAGAGCATGTGGGCGGCAGCGTTGCAACAACGGGATTCATGCTTGTTATCTGTTGTGTACCTGATATATGTCCGGCCGGTATGCTCCCAGCTCATGAGAGCCTTGTGAAGATAACAGATAGCATTATACCGGTACGTATAAGGCCGTACGCGCACAGTCTGCTGCCTGCTTTTGCTGTTGGCGCAATACTGTGCCGAGCACAGCTGGAGCAGTGGCATTGTTGGATCCCACACAGCAATACGTAGAAGAAGCAGCACGGAGAAAGGTGATGGGAATACGGTACGCCAAGCCTGGGTTTGTACGTGAAAATGTACGAAAACAAAGCTGGTACCTGGTGAGGCATATGGTGAAATACGGACGGCAGGCTGCGACAAACACAACGCGCCACAGCAATACTGCGCATATGGGTGTGTCACACGCACGGCGAGTGGGCGGCAGCGTTGGAACGATGGGATTTGTGACTGCCTGTTGTGTACCTGGTGTGAGGAAACAGACGACAATTTACCGATACGTACGTACAAAATAAGGCCTCTCGTGTCGAAACCAGGGAAATCGTCTTATCCACTCCCGCCGGACAAAAAAACTTTGAGCGCCCGCCACGCGCTCCAGAGTGCACGGATCGCGCCGAGACCTTGACCAATGTGTCCGACCGGGCTTCATGTGTCCGATTCCCCACTGTTCTGCCGAAAAGTGTCCGTACGAAGAGAAAAGTTGGTAAAAATACGAAATTTTGACAAACACACGTATACATATGAAAATCACGGTATGCCGTATGGTATGTTCGTGGTATGGTATGATGGTACGGTGTGGTGGAAGTATTATATGGCTAAATAATGCCTGGGGGTATTGTATGTTTCAGCATATAAGGCCTGTACAGTAGAGCTGAGTATTCGGTCGAAACCAGAGATGAGTATGATATGAATATATTCACCCTTGAAAAGCCGGGTATATCCGGATTTTGGACATATAAATCAGGTTCATATCAAGCGCCATATATTGGGATATCGGATATATATCGGATATATTTGTGATATTTCTGGATATATCACTGTATATCGGGTATATCGGATGACATATCGCTGATATAGAACATATAATGTCATTTGATACCGAGGTAAGCTATGCCAGGTTACCGCAGGCTACACCGCACATTTGACACGAGCACACGGTACTAACACTGTACTTGCACTGATGTACCTGGTATATACCGGTACGCACACGTGTATACCGCAGCACGTCGATGTCATACAGCGGCACCAGAGTAAAAGGGAGCACATAATTGACGCATGTTGTATACATTATAAAGTTTGGCGCACATGGAGTGTCGCGATACCTCCGCCAGGGTTGCAACCTCACGGTAACCCCCCCCCAAAATAAAAAACACTCACTCATAATCTACAGCGTGTGAAAAAAAACACCTCGGACATGACAGGGAACAAGCGAAAAAAAAATAACAATCTTCGCTCCCTGGCGAACGGCCACACCACGAAAAGCAGACTACATCCTGTGACGAGACACACGAACAAATGAACGTACAGCCCGTTGACCGAAGAAGCCAATCCACAGCAATTTCCAACCTCATGTCAACTCCCCCCCCGAAAAAAAACTGGTAGGCCACTACTGGTACTCGTTTCTGCAACAAAAGGGAAGGTACGAGGTCGACAGGAAGAAAATCCATTCAACGAAGGAGTAGGACAAAAAGCAGAAAACATTTTTATCGCTATCTTCAGTTCTGCCACACCAAGAGAAACGGACAACAACACGAGAAAGTACCGCCACTTGATCGAAGAACAGGCCAGTCCCCAGCAGTTTGCAACCTCATGTCAATTCGCCCAACATCAAAACCCGTAATCGTCTCGACAGCAAAACTCGTGAGTCTCAAGGGTACGAGGGGCTGAAGTGAGTTTCCTCCCGAGTTTCATGGGTACTCGAATGCGAACTACACAATCAAAACATATCAATACCGTCGAATCGCGCAGATTGCGTGGCTTCGACGTGCCGTGTACACACCCAATTCAAATAAGACGCCGCATTGGAGTCAAAGATGACAAAATACATACAAGGAGAACTTTCGCCGATAATCGTTACGTACTATATTTGCACCCTGTACACAAACTCTGTAGACTGAACAGATCATATACATGCAGCCGCGCAAAACTCGAAGGCCTCGACGCGCCGTGCAAAAACCTAAAACGAAGAAACAAACGGAGGCACGACCTCAACGGCGACGATTAGCACCGCAGGGTAGGTCGACTGTCGACGTCGCGGGCCGTTACCGTCGTAATGTAGGGATCGAGGAAGACCGTAGAAAATATGCACTCGCACTCGTACTATTATAATCATACAGAAGTAGTCGGTTGTAGGTTGTAGGTTTGGGGGGAAACATTGTCGTAATGTAGGTTCCGAGAAATTACGTAAAAAGTACGAAAAAAGTGCGTACTTGCACCATAGTCTAAATAATGCAGTACGGCAGCGAGAACGTTGATCTTCCATGTATTTATAATTCTGCTGGGTACGAATCCGCGGTTGAACTCAACGAAATCGTACACAGGAGGGATACTCATCAGTCACAACGAACGAGAGGACAGTCGCAAATACGCTGCTGCTGCTGCTTCCGCTCCTGCTGCTGTTGGGGGTGGTGGTGGTGGTGGTGGTGGTCGTGCTTCTGTTGCGTTCTGTCTGCGTTGGTTGTCATTTGCTGTGCTTCATTCCCTCTGTGCAACGTGGTCTGTAGGTACCATTTTTCCGCGGTTGAGGTCTCGCACAGCATGCGGTTGCTACTGCATGAGCTGTGTCAAATTACAGCCGTCTCTCGCGACATAGATATCTGATGTTTACGAGGTACAATTTCACCCGATTGAGGATGATGTTGCCGCTGCCGCTATTTATTATTCCTTGCGTGGATTTTCAGAAGAAGTGATGGCAGCAGAAGGTACCAGGTATATACAGTAGACGCTGACCACCGGACCCGAACCCGAACCCTATAACGTGGGCAATTGTCGTCGTGATGTACAGGTATCGAGAAAGTACGTAGAAAGTACGTACTCGTGCTGTAGTTCAATACAACGAAAGTCTACTGTAGTACAGCCGTAAGTAGTAGGTTATAGGTTTGGGGGGAAATATCGACGCAATATACTGGAGGTATCGAGAAAATACGTACTCGTACCATAGTTTGATGCAGTATCCTAGTACGGCAGTGAGTGCGTGAAACTGCTAGGTACGAGTCCGCGGTTCAACTCAACGACATCGTGCACAGGAAAGGTACCCATCAGTCACAACGAGCAGGAATACAGCCGCAAATCTGTTCCTGCTCCAGCTACTGCGCCAGCTGCTGGTGCTTCAAATGCGTTATGCCTGCGGCAGTCTTCGTTTCATCTACAGTACTAGTTTAATTCCCTTTACCTGCGCATCTTGGTCTATGGGTACAATGTTTCCGTGGTTGAGGTCTCGTGCAGCATAATGCTGTTGCTGCTGTGTCTATTTAGAGCCGTCCAGTGTCTCGCGACATAGATACTCGTATTTGAGAGGTAAAAAATTACTTCATCGAATATGATGCTGCCGCCATTTATTGTTCCTTACCTGAGTTTTCAGAAGAAGTGATGGCAACAGGAGGTACCAGGCATACAGTCGACGCTGACCACTCGACCCGAACCCCAACCCTAACCCGAAATATATGGGGCGACCTGTGCTTTGATGCAAAATAGAAAATAGGTACCGCGGGGTATAGGAACGAGTGGAAAAGTCAGTATCACTGTTGTCTTGTTTCGATCTGTGCAGTGGGGTAAAAGGATAGGACAGCCCTCCCTGGAAAATACCCATAAAACTTACTCATATAATACACGTGCGTGTACACGTAAAAAATCTTGTTACACGTACAGCAGTAGTTGAAGCAGTAATGGTCACGCGATGTTTACCCCTTTCTGCGCTTTTTTTCGTTTTTATCCGTTTTTAGCGATTATCTCTAGCAGTTTGAATTATATACCATTTTTTGCTTGAATTTTGGTCGATGATTTTTTTTAATTCATTTTCGTTTTCGATTTTTTTGCAGATTTACATGTCGGCGTCCCCGGTGGCTTGATAGGTAGTCCGCGCGCCTATCAAAATCAATTTCGAGGGTTCAAGTCCCACCGACTGCATGCTCAGGGGCTTCTTCTTCCAAAGAAGAAATTGATTAGCGGGAAGCGCGAGAGCGTGAATTAGCTAAAATTAGATAAAAATCGACGAGCAGTGGGAATGCTGAACCCTATGCGCGATAAAAAAAAAAAAGCACGTACCGGGGGGAAGAAGGGTAGACACCTGTGACCACGGCTTGTCCACAGAAGGGCGTCGAGGGTAAAACCTCCTACGAACTAGGCTGGAAGGTGAAAGTGATGATGAAAAAAATAAAAAATACGTTTTCCATCGGTTTTCGTCCGTTTTTTTGCCGATTCTTATTTTTTTTGCCGATTCTTAACGTTTTCCCTCGGTTTCGTCCTTTTTTGTATCTTTTCATCCGGAGAGTTTCGTTTCGCTTTCGGGATTGCTCGTATGCGAGCCTGTAGTGAGCACGCATGGCGCGGAGTTAGTGGTAAAAAGGACGCACGTACAGCACCGCTTGCATTCGTTATCGAAAATTTCACGATACTTTACCCCATTATTGCGATTTTTTCATCGTTTTGATCCATTTTTTTAGATTATCCCGCTCAGTTTGAATTATTCTCCATTTTTGTTTAGCTTGGACCTATCAATATTTTCTTGATTTTTTGTTTTTTTTTCGTTCTTGTTGTTGTGCCGGTTCCGAAGGTTTCCTTCCTCGGTTTCGTCCGTTTTTGGTAATTTTCTCATTCTCGAGGTATCTCTTCAGAAAATATAAGCTACGCTTGACTATTCGTAAGAATACGAGGAAGCGCTTGTATTCATAAACACGGTTATGTCTGTAATTATAAGCTACACAATATATTGATATTTTACCGGAAGGACGGTATACCATGACAGAAAACGTCATCTGACTTGGGTTTGATGTGCCCTGACTACCTCGTTTTATTTTGCCATACCGTAAACCGGCAAACATGCACTGATGTACAGTTTTTTTTTTGTCATTTTCGTGACGGGCGGACGTCGATATTTTCGAAAAAACGGTATATCATGGCAGATGAGGTAATATCATTTGGGTTCGGTGTGCCATGATT
>JBBMHQ010069631.1:0-13208 GCA_037834295.1 Postelsia palmaeformis
GTCTTGCTGAGGTTGGGACGGTTTCACATGCTGACTGCACGTTTTTTTTACCCGGACAGCTGACAGCAGCTACCTGGAAACACTAGTGTGTGATGGATAAAGTACCTGTGCACGATAACGTACTACGTGCAGTCTTTAAGTTGACTTCTTATACGGTGTGTTCCACTTCGATGCGATGGATCTATTGCGAACTTGCGGTAGTATAAGTTGTACGCTGCGGCACCAACGGCGGCAGCGTTTTGAAAGCGGGCGAGAGAAATAACCAAACACCTGAACCAGCAGCAGTCTTCCAGTGCGTACTGCTGCAGCAGCAGCACAGGCCTGCTGGATTTCACTAATGACGATCACAGCATCCACGGGTGCATCGATGGACTCCTCGACCCGCCCACTAACCCGTCCACACTACATGTCAAAAAGCAGCTTACACAGCGGTCAAGCAGTACTCGCAAAATCCCTGAAAATGGCAAAACAGGCTTCGTACATACCAGGTACCATATGATATTATACAAGCTTTCACCACAGCAGCAGCGGGCAACACGATTTTGTACGTACGCTCTAGCGGAGAATCGCGATTTTTGAAACAATTTGCTACATTTCGGACTGCATGCACAGATCTCTATTTATCTATCAACAAAAAAATGATTGGGGGGGATAACGGTATGAATTGGCTCTCGTACCAAAGTAGTCTAGTCTAACAAGGGATGCCATGGCGCGAGAACGGTGGCCTGGCTTCCTACCCATGCTGTCTCGCCCCTGCTGAGGCCAACACAGAATGTATGTAATAACTTTTCTCACCTTTCGAAATTTCCGCCACTTCCTCCACCACGACGTCGCCAACCTGATGCTGGGTAGACCGGTGCCTCTAGTGGGTGCTCACGTGGCCCACAGCGCTGGTTCTGGTCGCATTTGGTGCAGCCGCCCAAGGGGTTTCGTAGAATTACTCGAGGCGGAATATTGCTGCAAAAATTACACGAGTCCTGCGCTAAACATTCCTTACCGTAATTCCTGAGTGAGGTACCAATAAAATATATACCTGGGTGTCATTATCATTGGCACAGCGCACAGTAGCACCGCAACCCAGAACCCTGCACAACAGCAGTACGCACAGCAGTAGCAGCAACAGTACGGCGTACAGTAGTACCCACACACGCACGCCAACGACACTGACACCGACTACGACTGCATGCATTTCTGGGCCAACAATAAGGAAGCGCTCCCCACGTGGTTCGCGGTGGTGTCAGATTGATGTTGTCCTTCTGCCATCGTCCGCTTTTTTCATGGAAAGGGTATTGTTGACCCTCCGGCGCTGCTCTAGCGAACGGCAGGAGCAGGCGTACAGGGATCGCATATGTGGTTCCGCAATGCTCATGTATGTACAATCGTGGGAGGGACAGGGATGTCTTGAGTTGAGGGGGGGGAAGCATTGGCAGTAGTAAGCTGAGGTTGAGGTGCAGCGTATCTACTATTAATCGATGTTGACGATGGTAGATCAAGGTACCCTGTCTTGGCCGGAGATTAATAATATATGACATCAAAATACTGCTGAGTGCTTGTACTTCGAAGTAGCATGAAGAATATGTTATGCTGCACATTGTCCGAGGCAAAATACATGTAGTATTATACCATATATATGATGTACGTTGTATGTACCAGGCCCTAATATATTATCTGTATTGCTACTCACCACGAACATGCCTTGTTTTTTGCTTCCCTCCGAGTAGCGCAGCAGCGCTGTACCGGTAGTATATTTATAAACGCTTATTGGGCATGGTTCCGACCAGCAGACTAATTTCGTCGTGATCTACCCGATTTTTCATGATTCGCGCCAAAAAAGCCAAAAACAGCAATTTTTGTAGTGTACCGAATTATTTTTTCCGAGCCTAAATTGCCACGGGCCGAGCCTCGCCTAAAACCATTTTTTGTGTTTCAAATTGAGGCTTAAATTCTATCCGAGCCTGTTTTGTTTTTTTTCAAGCCAAAAGAGTTGGAAAAAGAGAGCCCGAGAAGGCTCAGCCTAGCGAGACGGGATCAATCCGTTTTCATCTCATGATAATCATATACTCCGGAATCCTGATTGGGGATACCATATAGAAAGAAAGATGTATGATAGCACGTGCAATCGGATGTGGGACGCGTCTCGCTGGAAGTGGAACAGACATGTTCAGCGACCACGGACTACATTGTACTGTGGCGATGAGTATGAGAACGTGAGAACAGCAACAACAACCTCTGACTCGATTCGTCTGAGTCGTAAGAATGAGCGAGTGTACCACTTTCCCGTATGCACAAGGTGCATGCGTTTTATTGTGTTTGGTTAATTGGAATGCACGGTTGGTCATGCTTAACATGTTGGTGCGGTTTCCTCCGCCGATGTTGGTAATTTGTATCGCGACGTCGTACCTGGTCTATCATATTAGAACCCGGTCAGTCTATTATATCCTGTAAGCTTATTAATAGATGCACAAAGAATCTAACCACTAATACCTGGAACCTGGTACAGGCCATAGACAGCATCCCCATAGGTATACATCACTAGGGCACAGAATGGCCCAGAGTTCTCCTGCTCGTTTCAGTGTTTGCGCATTTGATATGTGCGCGTGTGAGTGAGTGGTTCGAGTGGTTCGTTCTACTCCTGTAGGACTTTGATCAGACGAGACCCGCGTTTACACTACTTCAAGTGCGCCTTTGTCAAGTATCATTTTTCCTGTGCGATATTTGGTGTGCGTCATGACTGCAATACCAGTATTATGTGCTTGTGCATCTCAGCCGTGGGGATAAAGACATGCATTGGTAGGCTCAGCGAGTGGAAGCTGACTGCGGCGGGTCTCAGTACGAAATACAGATGCTTCCAACAAAACTCACCTGAACCTCCAATCTCGATGATGACGGTGAGTGGTGGACTTTCACGTCGAGACCCCTGATGCTGGTAGAATGCAGCTCCGGTTCGTCGTCGATGTCACGCTGGAGCGTTTCCCCTCCTGAAGCGCTCGTCTCCTCCCACCCACACGAAGAGCTTTGACCCCACAAAATTCACACAACCATTACAGAATGGCTGAGGAAGTTCATTCTCAAGGCAGGGTCGCTGGTGCAGGGACAAGACTGAACAAGAGGACAGCACCCGGGGCCACGCAGTGGTGCCGGGTGAAGGCCTCGATGAGCAGTCTCGAAAAAACTATTTTGTCTACCTTCTTTCGTTGGAGAGACGAAGGCTTCACAAGAGTGACAGGTTGACCATAAATCTGCCCTCGCTCCTGTGTACTATTGGGTAGGAGATGGGGCAGAATTCGAGAACGATCCCCATCCCGTCCCTCAATAATACGCAAGGACTTCAGGAAGGCTGCTAGACGGGGAGTATACGTGTGTACTCAGGAAGGTCAGATATCTGGTTCGCGGACGAAGCAACACAAACGAGAGGGAGATACAGACACAAGTCTTTAGGAAGGGCAACTCGAACCGATACCTAGCCACCCGTTCTATCATCTCTTTCCTGCATTCGTCGACAGCTATATCAGCACAGCTGCCCCTTCCTCCTCCCCTTTTCGTCGTTCTTGGCGTTCTCTGCTACGTGGCCCAGCCGTCTCTTCCCTGCTCCGTCTCTGTGCCACCTCGCCATGAAACTGAAATTAAAAAAAAAAACGTATGAGACCTGCGGCAGCTTGGCGTATTGTCCGGAACGACAGACATGTCGAACCACGATTTCCAACTGCTCTTCAATCAGGGCGTCCAACAAGTGATTCCATTGACGACAGCAGTGTGGAATAGAAGTGTTAAGGACCAAAAACAATTCGTGCGTTTTGTTTAAATACTGAAATATACGAGTTGTCGTATGAATCATGGGTCTTCTTCCAACTCGCCCACCTCCCAAGTAACATCAAACCCTTGCTCGCACCCACCCACGAGCAGAGTACTACGGCAGATGGCCTTGTTCCTCCCTGCATCAACACTTTCCCAACATGTCTTCTTAGCTCGACCAACAGCAACTGGCGACTGCCCCCGTCGCCAACTCTATGAACCTCTTGCCCACCCCCTCTGTTCACAAGCGGGCCAACGATTCAGCACCTGTCCACGAGCCCCGGATTTTCCTCCGTTCAATGTTCGATCGCTTGACGACGAAGGCTCTCCGCAAGAGAAACATTTTGTTGTGGATCCCACTTGTTGTTGTTGTTGTTGTCTCCACATGAAATCGTCCTTTCTGCTCAGCTTCTTCAGCACACCCAGTGTCCGTCCTGATTCCTTATCCTAGAGAGATACTGATAATGTGGTCACAGACTGTGAGACAGAGGAAACTTACAAAAAAAATCGAAGGTTCAAGTGTCAAGCAAGTAAAACGCCAGCGCACCGGGTAAGTGAACACAACAACACAAGAAAGACAGGAAAGAAAGGAGCAAAAAGACAATAAAACCAGAAAAACAAAAGTCTGAAGAGAAAAAAAAAAAAACGCAAATTACGCGAGGAATTCAGGAAGGCTGCTAGACGGGAAGCATACGTACTCAGGGAGGTCAGTTATCTGGTTCGCGGACAAAGCAACACAAACGAGAGGGAAATACAGACACAAGTCGTTAGGAAGGGCAACTCAAACGGAGACCTAGCCACCCGTTCTATCATCTCTTTCCTGCATTCGTCGACAGCTGTATTAGAACAGCTGCCCCTCCCCCCTCCTCTTGTCGCGTCCTCTAATACGTGGCCCAGCCGACTCTTCCCTGCTCCGTCTCTGTGCCACCTCGCCATGAAACTGCAACACTCAAACAAACAAACTGCATGAGACCTGCGGCAGCTTGGGGAATTTTCCGGAATGACACACATGTCGAACCACGATTTCCAACTGCTCTTCAATCAGGGCGTCCAAAACGTGACTCCGGTGACGACAGCAGTGTGAAACAGAAGTGTTCGGGACCAAAACCAATTCGTACGTTTAGTGTAAATACTGAAATATAGGAGTTATCGTGTGTATCATGGGTCTTATTTCAACTCGACAACCTCCTAAATAACATCAAGCCCTTGCTCGTACACACCCACGAGTAGAGTACTACAGCAGATGGTCTTGTTCCTCCCTGTATCAACACTTCTTAACCTGTCTTCCTAGGTCGACAAACAGGAACTCACGACTGCCTCTGTCGCCGACTCTATGAACCTCTTGCCCACCCCCTCTGTTCACAAGCAGGCCCACGATTGAACACCTCTCCACGAACCCCAGGTTTTCCTCCGTTCAATGTTCAATTCCTTGACGACGAAGGCTCTTCGTGAGAGTAACAAAATGTTGTGGATCCCTATCGGATGATGTCTGACTCGGACCGGTGTCACGCGAGGACGATCGAGGGGAGCTTACGCAGTACTTGATAAAACACACATCTGTATTTTTTTTAGTACAGTGGTAATTACTCGCATGACATCTCACCAGCAAACAAGGCGGGGAAATATATTTCCCGCCACTCATTCCGACGGACCCTTTGGCTACATCATAAGAGCCATCATCCATTAATAACTCCTCAGTAGTCTACGATGGATCCATGTCGGTATCCCAATCATAACCAACAGTCCCCCTGATCGGAATCGTCAAAACACAGTGTTTCACTTCTTAACGGAGCAACCCTGAAACCCGATCAACAATAACAGTTTTTTTCTGCTGAAATTACATCAAACCCATTTCCAGGTGCCAGGTAAAAACGGCATCATCCTCAGAAAAGGCCAGGTGAAACGGCGTGATCTTCGGAATTGTCTCGAACGAATTTCTCATCTAAAATCAAGGCATGAAATCCTCTCACGAAAACGCAAAGTACTTATACTGTTCATGCGTCTTATCAAAATAATTCAGTCCTCCTGCGGAAAGCTTTATCAGAAATCCATCACAAATTCACCATGCAGAAAACAATATCGCAAATACACCAGAAAAGTCCACCAGAAAAGCTAAATCATAAATTCTTCAGTGAACACCCCCCGAAACGTTCGTTTGGGAATTCCACCTGAAAATGCCAAAGAAATATCCGCAAAAAAACCCGAAGAACAATCCACAGAAAAAATCGCAGAACGATCCACAGAACAATCCACGGAACATTCCACGGAAACATCCAAAAAAAAACATAGAAGGATTTATTAACAGTCCTCAGGAAAGTACGCAGAACGATCCACAGAACAATTCACAGAAAAAACAGCTGAACGATCCACAGAACAATCCACAGAAATCCACCAGCACACAAATATATCACAAATCCGCCAGACGTTCACCAGAAAGTCCCGCTGGACACAAAAATATTACAAATTCATCAGAAAATTCACCAGAGAGTCCCCGTGCACACAAATTTATGACAGATTTATCAGAAAATTGCGCTGGTAGCGGAAATCCGATGAGAAGAGTGGCTTCGTGTGGGAGTCCGCACGCTGCTGCCCGGATTCTACGTGGACAATGTCAAGTTCCGCCCATAAGGCGAGCCTTCTCAGAAGATGACGTCTTGCATCAATGCGTTTTGAGTTTGAAGAGCACACGGGATTCTTCGTCAACTGAATCGCCCTTTCGTTATCCTCGAAAACCGTGATAGACGGTGAACCAATATCCCGGAAAAACAAATCCCACACATACCGCATAAAGATCACTTTCTTGATTGTGTCTGCTGTGGCTACATATTGTGCCTCGGTGGTCGAACGTTTGACACATTTCTGCGCCCTTGAGAACCAGCGCACGCAGGCACCTGCGCATGTGATAACTCCACCTGAGACTGACCTCCTGTTCGTGGCCTTGCTGGCATAGTCGGCATCAGTAAACGCTACCAGCTCAAGACCACCGCCTCTCTAAAATGTAATCCCGAAATTACTAGTGCAGGACACGTACTCTAGAATACCGATCGCCGCTTTCCAATGCTTCTCCTTCGATGAACATGTATACCTATCTACCGCTTGAACAGCGTTCGAGACATACATACGCGTCTGATTTGTAAACCACATAAAGCACGCAACTAATTCACGAAAAGCGCAGTTGCTGTCGGGTTCAGTAACGTCGAACTCTACGAGTTTTAGGCTATTGCGAGCGGAGTCCTCTTACTCGAGTCGACATTAAATTTTACAGCTATGGTTTCAGTGAAAAATTGCTGCGAAATCGTCAACGTACCAGCCCCTCAGTCCTTCGAGAAACGGCATCCAGCATCCACCTCAACTTGCCCAGATTATTGATCGGGATGAGTCGGTTAAGATCATCGCAGAACCAGTCACACCGGTCCTTCACTGCCATCGCAAACATGCCATCTACATGCTACTGTTACAATGTGTTTTTTGGCTTAGGGGATCCCTTCGCGTTAGGGGATCCCTAGGTTCTGGGGACATCGCCTTCGTCTTGAGGTCATAGCACTTCACCACATGGTTCTGACGGCTTGATTTTGCAGCCTGGTATTTGTGTGGATTTCCAATATCAAAATGTGATATTGTAATATCACTTGATGAGTTTTTTGCCTTAAGGGATCCCTTCGCGATAGGGGATCCCTTCGCGTTGGGGGATCCCTAGGTTCTGGGGACATCGCCTTGCGTCTTGAGGTTACACCACTTCACCACATGGTTTTGACGGCTTGACTTTGCAGCCTGGTATTTGTGTGGATTTCCGATATCAAAATGTGATATTGTAATATCACTTGATGAGCTTTTGGCTTAGGGGATCCCTTCGCGTTAGGGGATCCCTACGTTCTGGGGACATCGCCTCGCGTGTTGAATTAATACCACTTCGACAATATGATTTGACGTCTTGATTTTGCAGCCGAGTATTTGTGTCGATTTTCAATATCAAAATGTGCTTTTGTAATATCGCTCAGATCAGGTTAGGGGATCCCTTTTGCCTTAGGGGATCCCTTCTGCATACAAAACACACACTGTGAGGATCCCCTGAGCCTGCAGGGGATCCACTTATAAATAAAGGTATCCCCTAACATATGTTGGGATCCCTTGAGAGTTGAAGGGATCCCCTAAGATACAAGGGTATCCCCTATTTTATGAGGGGGTCCCTGAGAATTGAAGGGATCCCCTAACATACGGTGGGATCCCCTAAGAATTGAAGGGGTTCCCTAAGAATTGAAGGGATCCCCTAATATGCGAGGGGATCCCCTAAGAATTGAAGGGATCCCCTAAGAATTGAAGGGATCCCCCAAGAATTGAAGGGATCCCCCGATATGCGAGGGGATCCCCTAAGAATTTAGGGGATCCCTTAAGAATTGGAGGGATCCCCTAATATACGAGGGGATACCCTAAGAATTGAGGGGATCCCCTGAATAAAAGGGATTCCCTATCTGGCCGGATCCCCTAACTCGCAACAAGGGCATGCACGTAATGGCAGACAGAGGATTCAACTCCGTAGCGTTTAAGTTGTTCAACCAGAAATTCCACTACGTTGAACCCCCCAGTAAGCGCAAGGATGGGGTACAGTACCGGCTAGAACACGTTTTCGTTACGAGAGACGTCGCCAACCTCCGCATCCACGTAGAACGTACGATTGGGGCGATGAAGCAGTGGGGATCCTGGACAAGAAGTTCGACTCTCAGCAGTTTGATCTAATCGGTCAATGCTACGAGGTTTGCGGCGCCCTCGTTACCTTGATACGCCAACCGTTTTCGAGCCGCAAGTAAGCAAGTGTCATCCCGTGTATGATGCGTGCTACGATAGGGTTTGTTTTTTTTTGACGAAACGTTTTGGAAATTGAGGGTGTCCTTCACACAAATCGCCAAAAATATATTTTGTGGACTATGTTTCGGTGTTGTTAGTCGGTCATGATTGCACTTCAATGTTCCTCAAGTACACTCAGGGAAAAAAAGGTGCATATCTACTGTGCGTTGCAGGGTCGTATTATATGTATGTATTGATTGTACGTAGCGCGCGTAGTAATCGAGTGCATGTCTGTACTTTTTTAAGTAGCGCGATAATTTTTCACAGTCAAGCAGCGCTCAATCAGGTACTTTGCCTTTCCACTCCTAATTCTCGTGAACGCACATCTGTGCGCCGCTGGCATGCGGTGTTGAAAGTACTATTTGGCTTCTTCACTCATAGTGGCCGGCGTTTATGATCGGGGGAGTAAAAAACTCGTGTTTGTCATATTTTCACCCCTCTCATCGTGTTACAATAAAACGACGCAGTCTGGGCTGTTCTGGGCGCCAGTAAGGGAGCCCGGTATTATCGCGCACACACCACCGCGAGGTTGTATAGACGCCATACTGCACTGCATGAAAGACCAACGTACTCAGTCCAGTGAGAGGTATTTTAGTATAAGCATCGAAGGCATAATGACTTGAATTCAGTCGGCCGTCCGTCCTCGACTGATTCTGCTTCTTTTGCTCTTGAGCAGCACACGTCGATCTTGTACGCGGCATTGGTCTAGAAGTATCACGGTTTAGATCTTCAGGGAGGCCTTTTTACAACACCTCAGCTGTGGTGTTCTTCGAGGATCGCTACTCTTAAGTCTCTTAAATTTCACGCAAAGAACATATGCTACGCGCTGGCATGACAAAAAACTGTCTGTCGACTTAGCCAAAATAGAAGGACAGTCACCTGCTGTCGCGACAATATCGTCGCAACTCCAATGTGCAACGAAGAGTCATAAAACATGCCCAGCCAGTCGGAAGACAAACATGAGAAAACACAGAACATATCATACACGAAGAGAGTTCTCCCATCAAAAAGCGCAAAAACGTGTGTATTCTGCAGTGAAGGTCTTGAGCAAATAACAAAACACCCATATGTACAGCCTGCCGCTCAAGTGCGACACCTGACGTCGAAGACGAAACTCGACACTCTGGAAATGCAACCCACTGCCCACCGATGAGACATATTTTTCTTTTGAAAACAATGTGGGTACATTCTTCAGGATAAAGATCTATATACATGTGCGACGTTATAGTTGAAAAACCGTTGACCACGTGTTTCGCGTGCAGCGAATACAATATAGCAGACCCTCTTCGCGCACAGGAACAAAGTTCATCGCTGAGGGAAAGCACCACCTCGGCCTGTGTTTTTTTAATTAAAATTATAGACGTTTTTTCGCTGGCCTCACTTACCCGACAACGATTCGCCTGCGTTTAGCTACCACACGTACATCAGGCGGTAATACCTCAATGCATGCATCCGACACATAAGGTGGTACTGGTAATCCGTCATAATCAAAGCGTTCAAGCATCCCCTTCTACTTGTCCACGAACGTCATTAGGTTGTCATGTTTTTTTTTGCTTTGAGGTCCGCCCTGGTCAAAAGTTTGTTTTTCTCGGCCCACACGCCAAACTCCGGGTGAGCGCTGAAGTCTTCACCCTGATCCATAGCTACACCCCCCCTTGATTCAACCTCCTTGTGAACCACCCATCTGAACAGGTGTTGACCCGAATCCCTCAGCGTTTTTTTAAGTCCTGTGCGATATTTTGCATCGGCTTGCGGTGCAAAATGTTGTATCCTTGTCACGTCCTGCTCCACTGTGATAAATAATCCATTTACACGCCACAATCGTAGGCTACTTCGAGTTCCACGTATTTTGCTCATTCTCTGCCAGCTGTAGCAACCGCGTCAGTTGCAGAAACTGACACACATGATAGCAACCCCCTTCGGCCCCCGAATGACAAGCGCAAGAAGCTCAGATCACTTTATTGGCTACGTGGCGAGATGTATCCATCTCAACACCTATTTCTGCATCGTCGATGTTGTCGGTGTTATCGTTCTTGGCCACCTTCTCCACTTCCAACGCAGCGATGACTTCGTGCTGCACGTCTTTCATGGACGCATTCGCCCTGTGTTTTCGTAGCCGCCACCAAAACACACGAAAGAGGCAAACGTAGGAGGTCTATTTTAACGTAGCATAGATAGTTGGTCAGGATCACGCGTATATTGTACATACGGTCACACTAATACAAATCGAGACGAGAGAAATAGTAGATAGGAAACACGCATACACGTTTGCCGTAATTATGCACTCGGTATGAATTAAGAGCAATGACCTCAAATATCTCAACTACGTAGACTCGGAACGATATGTAAGGGTTACGATGTCCGACCTGGGTCACGCGATCTCACAAAAATCGCAGGTGCAGGAGGCCGCCATTATGACTGCACGGCGCCCCGACGAGCCCCTTAAGTGCCCCTAGATCCAGCACTCGTTGCAATGACCGGTAAAGCACACGACCCGTTGATCCTTTGAGCGAACCTTTTTCTATAAGCCACCTGATGATCATGTTGTCGCTGATTTCTGGAAGGTACTCGCAAAGCGTTTCCCGGCCCTGTATGGCCGGTGGCGGTAACGTGTATGGTTGATAAGGTGCTGGCGCAGCCATTACGGGGTGGCGGAAGGCAATGAAGCTCCCCTCGAGACGAGTTTCCCGCACCACTTCAACGCAAGTCTTCGCCAGGTTCGCCAGTTGCGCTTTGCAGAAGTTGCTCACGCTCGACATCTCCAAGCACCTGAACGCCTGTGTTTTGAGGCATAAAAAAGAGAGGGTATGTTGCGGCATATATGGCGGTATTTTCAGCACCATGATTTTATTATTACACACACTGGGATCACACACAAATGCAAAATATGCAATCGCCTCGCGAGCACACAAGTATGCAACGCTTTCGTCCATTGGTATTAGTAGGGCTACTGTTTTACGAAGGAGTTTGTCATCTCCCTGAGGTACCGACTCTCATCTTTATTGCACAAATACCATTCCTATTCAGGAAGAATTGTAGGATGTAGTTCGATTTTTTCTTTTGAGGTGGAGGTTTATCCAGCGTGTTCCGCTTTGTCCAGAGCTGTTTTTAGGGGTTTTTTCGTTTACTACTTATACTGTTGTCTCACGAAGGCTGGGCCTGGTCCAGCCACACTCGGCTTCATGCTTTAAAGCAACATGGAAATGCAGCAGATGATGCTTCCAAAAACACTTGAAAGTATATGGGTGTGTCCTACAGGTGCTCCCACTATCGCCTACGAGCATCCTCGGAGTATCAAGCACATGTCATACTCTGATCAAAGAGAGCATTCAACGACGGCTAGCGCCGTACTAAATTCTGCGAGTATTGGGAGTACTAGCAGTAATACATACTCAGATACTGCAATTAATACCAGGCGTGTACGCCTACCACAATACATAGTGTACAAACAGCAGTACCGCCCAAGGGTATGAATATGTAATCGACTCAAAAGTATCAAACACGTAAATGCTGCGTGTTCAGTTTATACAGCGGACATCATTCCACAACTTGTTTGTACTCCCCACACCGTCATTGCTATCAAGTGGCCCTGGAGAATATGCCTGTATGCTGCAGACTCCCACAAGATCTATTCCCGACCTGCTCGTATCGTCAGGCAATGAAAAATGTACAACAAATTGCATGATATATATTTGTATTAAAAAGTACACAACGGTTTACTAACCAATAGGATTTCGCGAAGTTGATCCACATACCAGCTCAAGAAGTCCATATCAGGACCAGGGAGGTCCCCGAATCCGCCGGTCTGCCTGTAGTTATTGCCCTCAGCGCCTCCCAACGGTGCCACCCGTTTCCGACCCTGGCTCGCATTTCTTCTTCGCCCGCGATCAGGTGCCACCGCCCTGACGCTTCGACAAGCCCCGCGATTCCCACCCCGTCCCGCCCGTTCTCCCCCACGACCTTTTCCACGAGACGAAGATAGGCGAGGTGGCCAGCCCTCCAAGTCCACCACGACTGACTCCTTCCATGGCTCACGTGTTTTCGGACAGATTGCCCCAGTTGCAATTTTGATTGCCACCTCGGGTGACGCGAGGCTTCCTGAACGAGGAAAACACGTGACACGGAAAATGCGGTGGAAATTAGCGTCAGGCCGACACGAATCGTTCGCAGGACGTGTGACCTGTGTGACCGACTAAAAACAGACTCACCTAAAACAATAAATACATCACGCGGCAGGGATTTCACCGTGCATGGCACAATAGACGCACAACATGTATAAGCTACCACTGAGTCCCTAAATATAGGGAAAGTTACTATCACGGGGGACCATAGTTAATAGGACCTGCGGGACACACAATAACCTATATATTAAAATATTTGAGTAACAATATTTGGTCCTATTAACTATGGTCCCCCGTAATACATAAATATTCAACAAAACAGCGCCTATAGACACCAAAAAAAAACCGAATACGTGTGTGTGCCCTTTATTTGATAGTCTACTGATACGGGAGGCTTCAACCCTCAGACCCTAGAAGCACAAGCTCCTTACACATGTCTCAGGTTGGCTGACC
>JBBMHQ010069642.1:0-27291 GCA_037834295.1 Postelsia palmaeformis
TATATATATATATATATATATATGTAGACAAGGTTTATCACAGTGATTGAGAACTGTGACGGGAAGGGAGGTAGGTTCGACTTGGCTGGCGGGATAATGTCAGAAAACAGGACGGGACGGGACTGCAAAATGAGGACATATAAAGTTGGCGGAGCGGGACGGGACGGGACAGCGGGTACAATTTCTCGACGGGACGGAACCGTAGAACTCAACAAGGGAAAAAATCACGACGAGACGGGAGGGTTCAGTGCAACGTACTTTTTTTCCGACGGAACGAGCGGTAAAATTCATTGGATTAGCTTTCCACGACGGGACGGGACGGTAAATATTTTTTCCTCGGCGGAACGGGACGGTGAAGTAATATGATTAGTCTCTCACGCCGGGATGGGACGGCGCGCACAGTTTTTCACGACGGATCGGGACGGTCAAACCAAAATTCGACGGCAGAACGTGAGGGCACGCATATCTTCCTGGTGGATCTCGATAGACGGCTGACCTTGATGGCCGCCTTGTACTCAGGGATATGGTACTCTTGTACACGGTTCAGTTGTTATTGGGGACGAGCACTCGTACGTAATGTATCTACATGAGTTTGAAGGATAACCAGGTACATATATCAATACATGTCGTACCTACCGCGTAAGATCCGAGGAATGAAGTTAAAGCATGCAGGCCGACAAAATAACCGAACAAAGAATCGCTATGGTGTACGTAACACCTGCTTGTATGAGATGGGTGTGTATCTGATCTACGGTTTGCTACAGGAGTACCCGATGGCCCTATGCTATGCAGCAGCAACCAGATGGTACTGAATACTGCTGTTGCAATAGTATAGGTGTCATCCCTATAATACTGAGAGCACACCGCCAACAATAATATCGCAGCTAGTTGTACCTATATATTCAACAGTGTCTGCCACGGACGTTGGTCTGGACCGTTGTGCTGACTCTGACGTAGTCCTGCCAGAGAGCTGAGTATGTATGCGAACTGCACTGCCCGTTGTTGGCAATGTGTTGGTATATCGCACCTGATGCCCGCCATCTTAACGGGGAACTTTATTAGTTGGAAATAAATTTCAATTTCAATGGATTTTGATTTGATTTCGAAAAAAAGACGTGCTATAGGCGGGTCCTATGTGGGAACGGCGTACTACTGGAGAAGTCAATCACAAAAAATAATTCGGAGTATGAATTTAGTCCCAACTAAGTTCCCTTTTAGAACCCCAGTCCTGTTTTGGGGACAGACCAGTCTAATTCCAAGTACTTTGTCCCCAATTGTCCCCAAAACGGAACTGGGGTTCTCCAGGGGTAAAGATGGGGCGTTGCGGGGTTCGGCATGCTCTCGGTCGAAATATTCGCTCGTTGCACACACGGTCAAAATGGTGCTTGGACGACTCTGGACTTTTTCAAGTTCGACAGGAGAATTTTATTTCACGTTTTTTCTCGCGCGAGCCACAAACATGTTTCCTTCGAAACGGTATGCACGACTTCGAATACACCGCTCTTTGTTGTGGGATTTTCTTCCCAAACCAAGTCGTTGGTAGAAGCCCAATTCCTCCTGCAGCAAAAAAAGATACAGATTCTCCTGTCACGAAAGGCGGAGTTAGTACATGACATACTAATACCACACACAGCAGTAAGTAGTGATAGTATAGCTCGCATTACTTAATAATAATGAGTATGTGCGATATGTGCGGCATGTGCTGTATGGGCGATATGTGTATTATGCGCACATGTTTGATGTGCTGTTATGTAAAACAAAAACATTATTACTCGTTCCTTCTGGACCGACCAGACTGTCACAAATAATTCGACGGCGACAGGTATTTCGACCCACAAAATATGATTTTGGGAAGTACGGCAACTTACAAGTTGCGACGCCGCGGTGTTTGTTTACTCCCCCTCGTATATCGTCTTGGTGGCCCACACCCGGGATAAGTTAGGCACCACACACAGCAAAACAGAAGTATATATATCCTTTTTTTGATCAAATCATCAAAAATCATCAAACCGCCCGCAATGCCGTCGTTTGAGTTCTGGGGGTAGTACCGCATGAAAGATTAGATTGTGAACAATTAATTAATTAAATGTAAATATTCTGGCAGGAACAAATAATTTGAAATCGGTGTTCTGTCACCAAACTCCGCAAGATATTGCGAAAAACAATGTATCTGTACTCATACAACTATGTACCTACTTGTACGCACGGTCATCATTTTAACAAGTTCCCTTTCGAAACACCCCGTCGGGTACCACCACCACGGTGCCACCCACCCACCCACCCACCCACCCATCATTTCTCCGCCACATCGACCGGTACCTACCCCACAGCCTCCCACACTCACTCACTCACCTACTCATTCGTTCTCCAGCATCGCACACACAGCAGCAGCAGCAGTGGACTAGGCGAGTAGACACTGAGACATAGGTAGCCAAGGATAGTCCTACCACTGCAGTTTGAATTATTCGACGCGCGAAGACAGTCAGGTGAGAGCCACAAGTTTCGCGATGCGACTACCAGGTATTTCGCGGATAAGACTGATCAGTGGGATAAATTTGTTTCCCAAACCTTGCCCGTACTCGTACGAGACATGCTAGTACCATCAAACCTGAACCCCGTACCGTCGTCCGATGCAGTGTTTGCATCGGGTTCGTATAGTAATGAAGCAGTACAGCAGTAGTACTCGTACCTCGTGCCAATTTACAGTACGAATATGTACGAGTAGACAAACAGTAAACAGGCTGCCTGGTGCGGTGCAACGTTTTGCGACTGGCCCGGGTAGCGACACCACGTGCCATATTGCCGACGTCTTCGCTCAATTGGCCGTGCGGGTGTGCAGGTTTCTTCAAGTTGGGAACCACAGCGAGCGCTGGACGTATGATACGATGTAGACACGCATTATCTGATACCAGTGCATGGTATCCCGTGTTGGCCTATAGCATACGATATCTTCGTTTACAGGCAGGCAAGGCTTCACCTTTTATGCGTTTTTTTTAAAAAGAATCCACTGCTCCAAACCTCACAGCTCCAGCAAGCACAAGCACAGCAAGCAGTCGACCTGCAGTCGACCAGCTGTCGATGAGGGGGGGTGGGCGTATGTATATATACCGGGTATATATATAGAGAGTGTACTTTAGAAACCTGGTACCAAGTATGTTCGCAAAAGAGCGCAACGAAGCACTGGGCAGTCTCGAAATCAGACGCGTTCGATGTTGATGTTGATGTTGATGTGGAAATCGATTGTGCGGTGCTACAGGACAGTCAGTCGTGGATCGCGACCCGCCGTAGGGCCCTTCATGCACGGCGTGCCGAGTGCTGCAGTGCACTGCCAGGTACTCTGTAACATCAGCATCGTTTAAGCTGTGCACGAGATGGGAGGTTGTCATATTAAGTAAATGAGTTTATCGTGCAGGGGGGAGGGGGCAGCAATGGAGGCGCTGTATCTGCAGCAGAACATGAGGACAGAGGCACCCCTTTATAACCTGACCACTTTTGCCTGGTGTTATTTTGTTGCAGTTAGTTGCAGGAAACTCTCATTACTGAACAGGTTCAACCTCAGCCTTGTGAAAGACCCGAACACTACCTGCATAGCATATAGCACGTAATGTACCCAGCTATATACCTGGTACTGAATATGGATACGAATGCCAAGTGCACACCATTCGCTTCCACAAGGTGTCCGCAGGCTAATCGCTGCAAATAAGCGTTTTGGGAATGACACTGTAAGTAACTGCTGTTAATACTTAAATGCACACGTGCAGAACTGCAGTTAGTTGTACTTGATCTAAACCGCGTGAGCCCCGGCAAAGGTACACCAATTATAAATATCGGCACCCCCTTTTGCTAGTCTCGAACAGGAGGGGGTATGCTGAAATCGAGTGAACAAAAAACTGGGAGAGAAAAACATGTTATTTAAATAGGTCACTTCTGATAAAAGACCCAACCCGCGGTACACGTGCTGGCGAGTGTGGCTCCATTGTTATTTTCTCTTTTTTTAAGTTTACCCCTAGCCTCGACAGCAGTACATTTCATACTGATTTAGTGTCTTAGTCGATCATCGTGCAATTGTTGTATCGTAATATTAGCATGTCAACCCTGTAGGGGCTTCAGAGGTACATAAGAGAGTGGCCAGCGCTTACACGAACAATATGATCAAAATACTACTACTTCGGAGTATAAATATCAACAATAATGCATCGCAACGATCGCCAGCCGCCCGCGCTGCTGGATTTCGACAAAGGTCCATAGTCCAAACTAGAAAGTGCAAAAAAATGTACGAGACGTGCGCAGCAACATGGCGACACGCTGAAATTCTCGCGCAGCTGCTTGCTGACTTCAGTACCAGACAGCGGGGGAAAACACACAAACACGGACCAGATACATACCTCTTTGCTTGGGTAGCTTTTAATGAAAACAATCATGTACCTGGGGCGCCCCTGGGGTGATGGTGGGGTTTCCGAGGCGGGGTGTCCGTCGGTACTGTAGTATGTAAGATGTCCGTGGGCCGTTCACTATTTCCTTTGTACGTATTCTCGGCGACTGCATGCAAGGTTGCGTGCATATACTGCAATGTACTGTAGCAAGTGCCTAGGCTTCAACTCGTGTTAGTAATCACTATAAATAACACTAAAACTGTTTCAGTGTATCAATATTATCCCGCCTTCACTCGCCCACAGCCCACATACGACACTGAACATTCAATGCATCGGGCAGACCGTCGATTTCCCACCTATTGATGTGGGCCTTTCAGAGCTATAGCTTTCCCTGGTCTGTGTATGATATGCTCAATACCTGGTAGCTCACATTGCCGGAAGGGATCTGTAAGACCGACTTACGGTGTTAACTGCTGTTTCTTAGGTCGGATGTGCACCACTGCTGTATACTACGGTAGACGTGTATTAAATCACATCGACAACAATATTGTACTACAGTACGTACACGTATATTGAATCACATAGACAACAACGTGTACAGGTTCGGATCCGGATTGAATATTATCTATTAATAGTCGATGCGATAACTGTTTCAATATATCTTGATGCAGCGAGGAACTACTCTCCTATACTGAACCCACGTTCAGGAGTTGTACGGTACATACGCTTCCAGAAAATCCACCTGGTCGATATCGGCGCACAGCGCTTTTTGGACTGCGCGGGCCAACGGCTCGGAGACAACGCACTTTGGAGGAATTATAATTGCTGATACTGCTGCGTATAACTCACTGACATCGTGTGCATAACAGAGCTCGCGGATGCGTCCAGCCTAGCGGACTGATATCCGATTTAGCTTCTAGTGTAAGGGCTACAAAGTCCGTGTTGATGGCGGCATTCCATATTTAGAACCCCAAGCTCGGCGATCGATGTCAAGAGACGCACTGCTTTGCCTTCCTCTTGTTCACCAGAAGCGCAGCCAAAAACTAAACCACCCTCTCATCTATTGAATGTCCTCTGTCTCCTCTCGTCGCAGAACCCGCATGCACCACCACCACTACCACCAACATGAAGGTATGCCAGTATTCGGCTTCGATGGCACTACCGTTTTTTTGCTTGCTAGCAGTCGAACACCTGTCCCTCGCTAAGGCTGCGCGAGAGTCTATGGCAGTCGAGGCGGGTGGTATCATTTTCAGCGTCGACCGCTACGACGACGGTCGAAGCAAGCCTTACAGGGTCACCTTCACCGAGGATGGGGTGAAGTCGACTTACCGGTTCAACACGGCGGGGTTCGTGACCAACATCCTCGTCGGGTCCGAAAAGTATAGGGTGCGATATGAGTCGAACGGAGACCTGTCCGAGGTCAGGCGCACGCCTTCCGGAAGACGCGGCCTGCTCATTGGTGCTGAGGGACAAAATGAAGTAGCCGGAGACGGACTGCTAGTTGGCGGGGATAGGCAGGGTGTACAGTTGGTCGACGACACCCACCGCCGCCTATATGCTTGCGATGACTGTGTGGAGGCGTGGGACGCGGTGTGCGATGACGGGGTGCCTTCCTTGTGTGACCTCGTGGACTACGGACACCCTATAAGGCCGACGGCGGAGGCATCGATCGCCACCATGTGCAACGTGATGGGAGGAGGGGCCTGCTCCAGCTCTGGGGGGGCGGAAGCGTGCTTGGGCCAGTGTGAAGGCGATGATGATGGTACCGACGACAAAGGTGAGTTACGTACGCGTAGTCATTCAAAGTGAAAAGTACCAGGTACTTCCAAAGGTTACAGCCCTGTACCAAGTACTTCTTTATAGGTGTTTACTATTCAGTAGTTTCCGCCCCGAAGCTCGGTTTACACGCATCCACGGTAGCATATCTGACAATCGTACAATTGTTTCCCCAAAAGAAAAAACGGTTTGTATATTAACATTCAATCATAACTGCCTTCACATTTCGGAGCAAAGTGGTACGCGTTAACGGGGGGGGGGTGTACTCGATAGGAGATATGTACTCGATCTCATGCATGGCCGTAGTCGTATGACCATAGACCCTCGCATCCCTACAATGCCGGGACGGAGCATTAAGGGGGGTGGGCTTTCTTCTGTACAAATCGACAACACGTATTGGACACAAGCCACGAACGTGCAAGCATAAAGTGTACTTGTAAGTTCCTGCAGACCGGTGCTTGCTTGTCGCGCTTGACACTTCCATAGGCTACACATATACGATCTATACAACAGCGAACTACACCACGGGTAACCTGAAGTCGGCACTGAGCAAAATAACTATACCAATTCTCCAACAGAAAGGAAGAGAGCGATTATCTATTTCCTCGTTGTTCGCATTTTTTATTGTGTGCCACAGTCCTGAACTCCTGCCTGGACATCACAAACGACAACTACGTGTGCTCTTCCGACGGGAGTACGACCATGTAAGACAAAGTGGGCACTAACTCCCGCCAAATTCGTTCGGACAGCACAAGAGACGATGGCAGCCGTATCGGACAGGCAACCTGTTTTGAACTAAGGCATACCGGGGTACTGTAGATACCTGTTCGGAGATCCAAAAAGGGGCTGCAGCACATCTTCATCAGAGTACAAGCGGATAAGTCGTCATTCCTGGAATGTTCTGTCGCATTTAACGAATGTTCGCTACCGACCATCCTACCGATGGGGACCTAACCCTTAAGGTTTGATTTCATTTTCTTCTTTTTTGCCGCCCTACGCAACGCCATCTTTACAAATACACCAGGCACTGGCAGTAGCGATGGGTCTGCCGCCGTACACAGGCCATGACGGTGACAGATGCACTGCGCACGTGAAGGCTTTCTTCTAGACAGCTACTTCCGGTCATTGATACGAGATGATCGCGAAAGCAGCAGAGACCTGACATCGGGCCCGATGTACCGTACGTCCCGTTTCTTGTTTTCCGCTTCACCCTACATATTCTCACTTCATACGAGTAGAGCCTGGCATGAAATTATCCGGCGCGCGCCGTTGTGTTCAAATTTCGTGCTGCGGTATGATAAAATACAAACATTATCAATAGCTGGGAAAACAGCACAGGATTCGTAGGCCGGCAAGCTGTAGTGCTGTGCACGGAGCCTGACTTGGCTGTAAGTACGGCATGCATCTGCTGGACTTTACCGTGCAGTCAGTGCAGATATCCGTTGGGGGGCGATATGAGCCAACGAATCGATTTAGTTTATTGTCAATAAGAACACCCATCAAGCCACGAAACACCTGAACCAGTTAGATCCAAAAGACGCTAAACTCCGCATGTTGCTGATGGTAACTAACTGTACTGCCTATAGCCAACCACTGTAGTTACTAGTCGGCGAGATTCAGCCAGCCAACTCACTGATGATAATATTTGCATGCCTTGTGAGTGCTCACTCATACCTAACCTCCTAGACTGTGTTGTGTCTTTTGACGCCCTGAAGAAATTTAACGGGCTGCGCCTTCGTCGACGCTGATGCGGAGGACCTCCCGGCATGTTTCGAGAGCTTTGGCAAAGACAACATCGAGCGCTTGTGAGTTGGAACCTCAACGCACCGACCAACCCGTTCCTTGAATTGTTAGTAGTTAGCTCCGACGGTGCCATCGCATTGCTCAGCCTTGCTCTACGTGAAGGCATGGTGCGGGGACGATGTCCGTTGAACAGGTACGTTGATTGTCTGCAACCATTCAATCGCGTGGGTTGGTCTTGACTTTACGGTAAGGTGTGGTTTGGTGCGGGCGGACACCCGTTAAACAGTTAGAGCAGCTAACTTCAACCACCGGTATGTTACATGGCTCTCAATCTTAACTCTGCGGCAAGGTGCCGTGTAGTTCGGGGATACGTTAGACAAGTTAGGCTTTTGGTTAACTCCAGTAGGGATGAGGGCTCACCTGTCAATGTACTAAGGTATTTCACCGTTAGCAAACTGCCCTGTCTGGGTCGTTCAGGTGTTTTCTTCGCTGGTTTTGGTAGCACGTACGACACGGTTGTATGGCATTCCTATCAAAGTGGCGCATGGTATACTGCTGATGTATTGATCCGTCCTGTCTTTCATCTGCGATACACGCTGTCCATCCCGGGCACTCTACGCGCTATACGCTCTATCGTAGCTTATGGTGGCTGAAGCCACATATATATCTAGCTTGCACTCACGCTTGGGAAGCAGACCCCTCCCTGAGCGTTTCGTGTCTGTCAATATGCTGGACGTTTCGTGTCTGTCCCCATGCTGGACAGAATAAACGGCCCGTTACGACGTACACAAAAACGCTAGTCAATATATGCGAATGATCAAGGGTGGCACGCACAATCTTACACGTGCCACGTCAAGACACCCATATCACCATGAGCGCCACCAGCATCCGACCCTGCGCTCGTAATACGTGTAGGTGCACGTATGGATGGCACGGGGGAGGGAAGGCTAAAGAGGCTGAAAAAGCATTATGTGCCGATCAGTCTAATCCGGGTGTTGTGTTCGTTCAACTTGACGAAGCTTGACGGAGAATGCCATCAGAGGTCGGAAGTCGCTCGAGAATAATATGTTGTTGTTGCTGTAGAGAGAATTGCATATTATGTGGTACATATCGATGTATACGACAAACGTCTTCTCAAATACTGATTCAGTTCCATTCATCCGATTATTGTTCGACCCCGAAAAATGCGACGTTCTTGGGCTATATGCGCGGAACCAAACAGGTGGCTTTCTTTCCATGAGGACTTGACTACCCTGCCCGTTGGAATATTTTCTGGGCTCACTTCAGTGGTCGACATGTGAGTACGCATCTGAGTCTACTAGCACACTCTTGGCCATCAACCACTGATAAAAAAAGCACGCGCGAAGGTAGTCCTCCATAAAAAAGCTCGTAATGCGGCATGCCGTTTTGATATCCCAAGCTCCGATCGTTCCAGGTACAGCAGAGTATCTTACTGTACGAAGAGGGCCCCCGCCCCCCTCGCTGCCAGAAATGCCTACCGCACTAACGATCTGCCGTCAGAGCAAGCATCAATCACGACCGTACAACCGACGTCATCCACACTAAAAAAACGCAACTCTGTCCCAAAAACAGAAAACGTTTTTGAATATTAATATTTCATGAATGGGTTGATTTTATTCGGAGACGAAGATACAATAGTTACTGTTATTTTGTGGCAGGCGTCTGTCATGGCATTTCCTTCATTTTCTTCCGCTCGCCACACCCCTCGACTGCTGTTGCGATGACTAGACATATAGCATGTGGTACCTGCTCGCTTCCGTGAAGAATTTTGAATGGTAGTCGATCGGCGCGATGCTGTTCGGACTCGATGACAAGCGTTTCGGACTTTAAACACACCCTTTTTTCTGGCAATCATCGTTGGCACCACGCAAATATTTTACACGTCGAACAAATTACGATCTTGCTGTAAGTCATCCACCGTAGACCCCGTGTTCGCCGTCATCACGTGCTGTACAAGAGTTGCAGTATAGAAATCCCACCCGGGAAACTCGTGCGTAAGAGCGTCGTCTTACACCCGGATATCACCCGGCATATACTGGTATGATGGTAAGTGTGCTCTAGGTGCTAGATGCAGGGATCATGATGATGTCAGACGCCATATACAGGTAGAAACGGAGGTACATGACCAAAACAGGTGTACACCATTACGTTTACAAAGCAGATGGTGGCAACCCGTCACCGTTTCTGGTAACGCCTACCGGTACTAAGGTAGGACGCGATTTTGCGAAGGGAAGGTGGGGGAGGGCGTGTGATCATCACGGCTTGGTCAGGAGGCTGCCAAGCTGCTGACAGTAGAAGTGCCGAACGCAACACCACCAAGAACAGCAACACCGCCCAGCTTCCTAACCCCGTCGCTTCCTCTTCCCACAGCGGCTTGGGTGTCTTGTAGCTCAAAGCATCGGGGGTCGCTCTCTGGAAATAGTTAAAACCCTTTCTCCTGATAGCGTATGGGCGTTGAGCAAACACTGCGGGGTCATCTTCAGCATCGTCCTTCACACAGACAAAGCCTTCATCGCCCCACTGTGATTACATCACTTCCGAACGTTCGATGTTTTGTCAGGGATTTGTCCTACAACGGGCTGGAGCGGCTGCCCGTGGGTGCGTTCTCGGGGCTGACTGGGGTCCTCAAACTGTGAGTAATCGCTTGCTTTGCTTTGTTCACGACATATATATATATATATATATATATATATAGCATACAGAGAAACAGCACGTATTCCCCCCTATGTGACGTTTCATCTCGTCATCATTTTATGTACTTATAGGCAGTCCACTACCCCCCGCACATGTGAAGTTCGATCGCATCCGGAGCTCTCCGGTAGAGCATCATAAAACAAAAAAAGTTTTTTTTCGTGTTTGTGTCGCTTCAGGGAGACCGTACGAGACGAACATTAAACTACCCACCTAGCCATCAGGCCTATCAACAGCAATAATCATGGCTTCCATCCTTGTCAGCCCATCGTCTATCATCGCCTGCCAGTGCATGTGCAGCCGGAAACACGATCAAATCAGGGTTTCCTGCTGCATCCAACGCGTACTCTTGTACGCACCAGGAATGTCGGTAGGGTACCATAATGGGTATTCCGTTGGTCGCAATGCAGACCAGGTGCCCTCCTTCTTGAAATCGGCGAATATTACTCTTCCGGGCTTTCCCGAAGCGCAGTATCGGGGGCGGTATCGGCGTCACGTAAGTTGGCTTCCTGCAAGATTATCCAGAATCGTCTTCACACAGGCGAATTATCTGTTCTGTCATAGTGGTGGGCGCCAGTGGGTGTTGTAGTGGGTATTGTTGTGGCCGCAGTTATAGATATCTGGCACATGAAGTAAATGATTATGTACTGCTGGTCGCGTGCGAGTTCTGCCATCAGTCACTGGGTGGCTTCCTCCTGACGAATTTTCAGTATTTGAGTGTGACTGAAGATGTTATGATACCACACCTCATTCGTGTGTCAAGCGTGTCGCCCCTACGTGTGCAATCCGTCCTCTCTTCCGCCCGTTCGCGCAACGCTCTGTCTCGCAGCGAGATCCACAACAGCAAGTTGGAGTCTCTTCCCGAGGGAATTTTCTCAGAGCTGACTAACCTCGAGCACCTGTGAGTATCGGGTACCACTTACGCGGGATATGTGATGAGTAAGAGGTTTTCGTGTTCCGATTGAGTGTTTAAAACGTCCTTACATGTCCTTCCGCGTCGACAAAAACAACTGCCAGGTACCAGGTGCAGTGCGCACGGTATCCTCGAGCATCAATACCAAACTGCCATGAATACGGTGCTGCTACCGTAGGCCCCTCCCCTCTCCCTCAAGTAGGTTCAGCAATTTGGGATAAGGGATCTTTCGGAATGTTTTCGACTTGAGAAACGTCCTGGTTCGATGCAAACGCGGCGCAGCCACGTTTATGGCGAGATTTGTCCCGCTTTGGCTGCGGTTAGGGTTAGAGTTAGGGTTAGGGTTAGGAGTTGGGCTGGGCCTTTGCCCGTACCTTGATCCCGACAGGAACCAGAGCACCTGAACAGCCTACCAACCTAAAAAGTTCTTCTCCAAGATTGCAATGGGGCCTCCCCATCTCCGTCATCAGTGCAGGACTCGAAATGTTGTAGCATTCGACACTGCAACGTGTGCGTAGGCGTAGTTAACGAACCTTCCGAGCGAGCGAGCGCTACAGTGGTAAATACATGCAAAATATAGTGGAACCATAATTAAAAGGATAACAGAAAATAGATCATAAAGGCAGGGGCGCACGATGAAACAAGAAAAACGGCACGCCACTCCTAAATAGGACAAAATGGTCATACTGTTCATAGTGAAAAGCAAACTCGTGGTGTGAGATTTCCAGACAACTTAACGAAAAGCACTTTTGCTATTCCCGTTTCACTCGGCCTTAGTTTACCCCCCCCTGGTCTATGGTCCCACGACTACGGCCATGCATGACAATCAGTACACCTCCCCCCTCGCCCAACCCTACCTGCTTTGGTCTCGAAAATGGATATCAATAGTGGGGTGTCTGCTGCTTCATTTCACACCCCAGACAAAGGAATATACTACTGCATTCTATTTATTCAGACACTTGTGTACGGTATGAATGTTTCATTCACCACTGTGCCGACGACATCGTCGGGCGTGGCATTGCCAATGTCAATGTCAACAAACAATCATGAACGTCGTACTGTTCACCCCTGCTGACGACGGGGGCTGTATTGTGAATTCTGCTGTAATCAGAGCACTCCGCACCTGGAACGCCTCATGTATACACAACAGGAGCCGTTTAACCCCACTTACTCATAGCCGATTGACGAAGAGTGTCCGATCGACCGCAGTGACACTACAGTACTGCACTTTAGTATCCCTCTCCCACAAATATACAGCAGGCACCCTCGTCGCCAGAACCAGCAGAGATATCGATTCTCTTTCCTCGCGAGGGTTTGCTTTTTGCTCTGTCGTTTACACATTCTGATCATCACTGCGCTGCAGGAGACCCGCCCTTCGCCCATTGTTACATACGTATTGTACCGGTATCATCTCACGTACCGGTAGAATCTACTGCTGCACCGGTATATCCTACCGTGCTGGTATACGAATAAGATACTGCACCGGTTTAACCTGCCGTGGTCGCACTACCGATATAGATGATCTTGTGGTTGGCCTATTCAGTGAGGACTTTTTTGTTTCACCTTGCGCGCATGCCTTCCGCTGTACGACGCGTAATATTCTACTGAAAAACGCCGTAGTATCGTGTGTCTTCCCCTGTCCGCCGGTTCCCGAACTCTTCCCCGTGGGCCTCCCTGGCTGGTTGAGCGTTACTTAACGTGAAGTTTTGCTGAATTTTGTTGTTCAGGGTGGTCTCCTCTTCTCTCCTCACGTCTTTGCCGGCGGAGATATTTACACCCCTCACCAACCTGCAGATCCTGTAAGTGCAACACCTGGGATTGGAGCAAGGAAATTGGGAAAATGATTACCCGCGGCGGGGGACACCGAGCGTATAGAATGTGCGCACGGTACTCCTCGCCATAATCGAAAGCGACGCTCGTGGAATTCATCCAGTGGGGTTGGGCTCCTTCCTCAGCGTTCAAACAAAGAACGGTCCACTTTTAAGCACGTACTGTACACCGTATACATACGGGCTCAGAGATGTCCGCGTCACAAGAAGGGCAGTGCCAGGTATGTGTGCCATCACTTGGATTTTACTCGTCAAGAATGGTGCCGGATCGCCTCGCACAAAAGTCTCGTCGTGTCCGTTTTGACCGCTGGATACACCCTTTGAGACCGGAGTATATATGTGCACACGATGTCGCGTTGATACTACAGCACATATTCGAACAAATAGAATATAGACTGGACTGCCTCGCCGAGTTTGGTCTTCAGGATTTTCTGACATTCGTCCTTACCCTTTGCGACTGTTTCGTTGCGTGCGCCTTTATGGGGTCAATTCCGGCACTTACCTGGCATGCAGTGACCTGAGGATAACATCGACGCTGCAGTGCGTGCCTGCCTCGTGAGTACCGACCGATCGACCGACCGACCGATGCGTCGATCAGAGACGATGTAGCACCTTAGCAAATGTTGCATACACGATGCGCTTGGGTGCCGGACCAACAGCTATCGTTCTAAGAATCAGTATGATAGTAGGGTGTCTCGCGGTTGGTGCTAGGAGCGTAGTGTCTTAGGAGCGGTTACGTGGACTGTTGCGCACTGCCTGTATCCAGCCCTATACCCGTCAGGGTAGGAATTATCAAGGGATTTTGTTTCCTTGTTCAGCCTCTTTTTTCTTGAAAACAAAAACCTGAAAAACAAGACACTTTCCCTGGATCAGGAAAATGGTCAAAGGGCAGGAGCTCAGGCACGCATAATTCGCACAACAGCATTATTTCAAGAACATAACTCGAAAATGAGGGAATTTAGGGGGAAACGTTCTTGGATAGTGACGGCCTTAACTCCGTTTTCCCCATTAACGTCCCCGTCCTTTTATTTTATCTGGCGCCGCTCTAGCTCACAGGCTGTAGTAGGCGTTGCTGTTTAATTTACGAGAGATGTATCGAAAATGGACAACGACTCTGCTTTGACGTTTTCCCGCGCGTGTTCGTCTCGCCTCATGTGGGGCGGTATAGTTGCCTGTCTACCCCCCCCCCCCGCCCCCCACAACCCAAACCTTGTCGCCTAGCTTCCATTCTTCCTCTGAAATGTTGAAACACAGGTCTGCGACGACCGTTCTGTTGACCTCCGATGATATTCTGCAGGGGACCTGCGGTGAGATTTGGGTCCGTCGAATATTTTTACCCGAGATGTGTACGGTCCAACTCGTGATGCTGGGCGAGAGTTGTGTAATCTTCATGATGAACAGTAACACATGCTTCCTGGATTCTGGATACATATGGTATAGAGATCCTGCTCAACACTCCACAACAGCAGGTTAGGATCCAGACGATGAGGCAGATTGTGATCTGTGGTGCGTGGGAACCGTTTCCCTTCAGCTTGTGAGGCGCAACTCGTGGGCCTTCGGACGCTTTACCCACGAGTAGGTTTGAGCTCCTCGAAGGTCCGACACCGATGCTGCTTCTCGCAGCATCGATATTGCAGCCCTGAGCTGTCGCGCGCGCTACGTGCTCCATGGACACCTCGGTCCTTTTGTTCCGTCATTGGTTGTACTCACCCGTAGATATGCTCATTTACATCTCGCGGCCTGGTGGTACCGACCATGAAGACATGCCACTCATTGCGTGAGCTAGACATCGAGGGTACCGTATTTTTATTGATTTGTTTTGGCGGTTGCCCTCAGCTGGTTGTCGAGCTAGATCGTTTGTGTGAGGTAAAAAACCTTTACTCCGCACAACGAGGGAATTTATTGTATCGCGTTGTGTTGAAGGTAAGGCACCCAAGAGGCCGTTACATAGTACTCCCATCGCTGTATCTGGAAGCGGCTACATCGGAAACTAAATTTACTCGTTGAAGCTGTGATCCATATGCAAGTCCGCCTCACAGGCGGTTTTTGGTGTGATGCAGCTCACCCTTCATGTGACTTGCCGGACACCTCACAGCGCTTCGCGCTTGGTGCAAGCAATGTCTGTCTGGTCTGTGAAAACCCGACATGTTCCGTCCCGGCATTGTAGGGATGCGAGGGTCTATGGTCATACGACTACGGCCATACATGAGATAGAGTACATATTCCCTATCGAGTGCAACCCCCGCACATATCGTGAGCAGCTCGAAGTCTCAAACTCCCTTCATCAAAATGAAAACCTTGAATAATACGCCGTAAATCTTGCGCATGTGCCAAACGTGAGGATTTACTTCAATAGCAATTTTACCATGACTAAATTGATGGGTTGCAGCATGGTATTCGGTGCAACGGATGCTAACATCAGTATTGCGTAGACTCGGATGGCGTCGGAGTAAACGGTTTCACTGCTGCGTAGTGCCCGTCCCTCAGTCCAGTCTCCACATATTGTGTAGATATGACTGAAGATGTAACATCCTCAATAAATTGGCCTCCTCGCGGCGTTACGTTCTTGTTTTTCTTTTACATTGGTGGGTCTTACAGAGTGCGAGCCGGCGGTAGCTGTCGCGTGCGAGACGGGGTCCTGCCAGCCTGGAGCGAGTGGCTACACTTGCGGTAAGAAAACGAGGGCAAACGAGGAAACCTTTTGACGCTAGGAGGGATATATATATATATATATATATATATATTATATCCAAATTAACTAACTGACCACGAGGGACGGTATCTTTATGCCTCAGCCATCGTTTGCAAGAGGCAGCCCGGCTTACTGAGGTAGAGGGTGTGCCCGGAGTGCAATGTGGGGAGCTGCACGACCATCCTACTCGTACATACTGCTGTCTTACTCGAACAAACCTGGTGCTGCTGAACAATCATCCTACATAGGCACTTGATTTGATCAAAGTCGAAATTGTTTCCCGTGTATATACTATGTTCAAGATACATGGGGTCACGAAAGGGTTGATATGTTCAACCAATGGTTGATATATCGGTCGTCGAAAACTGTGCTGACCCGCAGACCGCATCAACTACACACCGCCTGCTTTTTTTGTCGCACCTTCTCGGCAGAGCCGCAGTGGTGTGGTAATTTTGCGTCGATCTTGACCCCACACGTACGTACCATTGCAAAAAGTATTCCAGATGACCAAATCGCAGCAAATTGTCCAGAGACATAAATTCAAGCATATGGTTCCCGAAGACATGGCTAGGTGCGTTTCTAGATATTGTAGGTCAAGAAGAGATCCAATACACCAGCCTTGCGTGTGCCTTTTTTTTTGTCGACCGCCGCTCGCGCAGAATGAAACAGCGGATACGTCCTGGGCGGATGGGATGGTGCTACATCACCCGAATTTCCCGAGTTTTTCGGAGAAACGGCCCCCACAATACCAGGGAAGAGGGTTGCACGGGCGAGGCATATGCACGACGAGTCATCTTCCTGAGCCCCTGAGATCGTGTCCTATCCTGTTTGTTGGAGTATGTATTCGGGTGCCGACTAGAGCATACTTTGATATCGAGTGACAAGTACCAGTGGTAACGAACGCCGCGGATGCCTCAGCTCCACATGATCTGGCGCTGAGCTCAGACTCCCCGTCTATCTGTTTCGGGTTGACGTTTGAGCGTCGCCCTGTGTGTAAGCGATTAGGATGCATCTCGCACTATCTTAGGGGTGCTGCGCTACTGTATTGAGATCAAGAGCCTCAACGTCTACAGGGAAGTGTGTACTATGAACAGTCTGCGCGTGATATTTGCATTCTTTGTTGAAGATTTTTATGGGCAGCACACCACCGCGTGGGCGAGGAATGTGCCATATCTAGCGGATGCCCAAGACGCAAAGTATAATTGTGTGCATGCATACAACAGAGAGGAAGTACACCAAACACAGAGCCATGATATAAAAAGACAACCCCCCCCCCCCCCTTCACAAGACCTGGTATGGGGGGGGAGCGAGATTCGATTATCGAGTACCAGGTATCATACAGCATACCATATAGCGATAGATATAACGATCATTCTACCGTTGCATTAAGCCTCAAGAAGGAGGGGCATGCGGCTGTCTAGCAGCTCCCAAAGCGTGCGGGCGGGTGGACTCAATGCCGCGGTTTTCCCAGAGGCAGTGCCGAAGAGTAAAGAGAAGATCGGTTTGTCTGTTTTAGCCTGCCCGGTGAAGTCGTTGTGGACAGGATCAGGTTGTCGTTGGGTGTGTATCAAGAAGCGTCCTCGACATGCACATTGTTGAGTGTGATGCGCTTTCGAGGACATAGGTAACGATGGTATTTATCGGCCGTTGACCGTCGTAGGTGTATGGGGCAGGTTAAGTCCATGGGTTGCGGCCGTCCCAAGCAAACGACCAGTTAGCTGGACGACACCCGTGCTCTATGTTGTATAGTAAGGCGTCTTGCACAACCTTAGTGCATGGGCAATGGGGTGTATTGCTTCATTTTTGCATCGGCGGGTAGTCAACAGACGAACGCATTAACAGACTTAGATATGACCTACAAGCCAGAAGTCCCTGCGCCTCCTCCACATATGTGTTATGAGTGGCAGTCAATGAGCCGCTCTGGTAACGAATGCATTGGTTGACACACGGCCTCTTCCACGCAGGAAAGACGTCTTGTGTTTCCCCTTGGCATATGCACCAGTCTCCCACCATCACAACATGCTGTGTTCGCAGCAAAGACGAGCGCTTTCAGAGCGCGGTTGCTACGGAAACTCCTGCCTGAGTTTTGTCTCATTAATAACGCGACGCATCATATACACTGTTGTTGCAGCAGCTCCACTTCTTCGTTGAGGTGGCCCAGGATATTCCCCCTGTAAGCAGAGGCGGGAAGGACGGGGCAAGCACGCGTTCACAAGCGAATGTTCTCAAGAGGGTTGTGAGAACAGCATTGCTAGTACATTGAGAAGAGCGGTGCGTCCATATGAACGAAGGTGAGGCCTAGCAGTCTATCTATAGCTACCATTCTTTGAAGGTGAGTTCCACACAGGAAAACAAGCAAACGGCGCTAGCTGCTAGCCTGACCTCTACGTGCTGCTGAGTGCCATACGTGCCCATGCAGCCTGGTACTGTGTATCGGCTCCAGCATAGGCTCGTCTTCCTATTTGGCTTTGTTGGCACTGTCTACCGGGGGCAAGATCGCGCTTTCGGGCCTCGTACATACGGAGTAGATACATGGCATTATCTCTCGACCGACAACCCGAAAATATTTTGTCAAATTCCAGTATCGCCCAATGTCAGACATGCCAAAATTTACCCAGATTTAGGTATCACAAAATGTAAGCGGGGGACAGGAGATCTCAATCCGCGTCTACGGGAGCCAATAGTTGAAAACTAAAGTTACACCAGAGACATTAAATAAATTTTGAAAAAAAGGTACCCCTCTGCCCGTCTACAATCGTCATGTCGGCCGTGCTCTCCCTGTTGGCAGCGTCAGGGGAGTTGCGTACCTTGGTGTTAAGTTTGCCTTCAGCACACACCCTCCGCAAAGAAATCGTGCGCCCTGTACTGTTGTAGTACAAGGTTGAGGATTCCTCAAGACAAGAGAACAGTTGGGACCCACGAGCATCACATCTGCGGACACAAACTGAAAAGGCAACGTATGTAAACTTACCGTATGCTCCATGCATGCTCCATGCGGGAAAACAAACGTTCACACGCCCGACTAAACAACCACGCGTCCTCCTAAAAAGGAGGGAAATAAGACAGTTAAGACTGTCGTGCGTTTGGACGAGTACCTCCGTAAGATAAAGAGCTCAATAGCGTGAAATTTCTGGGCACATTATGTTGTCTCTCGCGTAGCTTTACGTAAGTACGTACGTGCGTATTTTGCGTCACTCTCTGGGATTAAATCTCCCTGGGAGTCCCGTAAGTAGACCTGCACGACTTGCCCTTCCGTTTTAATTGCAGTACGGTGTCAGCGTCAGCACTTGCATCGGGCGCGACCCACGTCGTATTGGGTTTACTCACGTTACACGGTGGCTCAACATCCACACATACTTCGGTTCGGCAGAGCCTGCAACACGGCAAGCCTCAATCATGGCCGGAACGAATACCATCCCCTGAAGAACACGAGGGCATCCACTCCGAGAACAGTACAATACCTACGTGAGGGTACTTGATAAATCGAGAGTTAGGAATATGTAATTGTCGACTCGGCATTCGACGTCCCATTACAATCTATGAGCTCGGATCGTTAGGTTGGTAGGCTGTTCGGGTATTTTGGCTCCTGTTGGGATCAGGGTACGGGCGAAGACTCAACCCAACCCCTGGCTCTAAACTGACCCTACTCCTAAACCTTAACCCTGACCGCGAACCGCAGCAAGAACGGCCCCAAACTGGCCATGAAAGCAGCTGCGCTGCGTTTGCCCCGAACCATGAAATCTCTCAATTGCGGACGACCAGTCCGAAGTGCAAAGTCAAAAGGCGCGTTCGACGATAGAGTTAGCACATTTCCGTAAAACTGTTTTCTGAATGACAGGGCTCCTTGACCCAATATCGTCGGAATACCAATTTTGTTTCGAAAAAATACGTTTTTGTATACTTGGGACATGGGATTATTCGTCGTGATGCAAATGGATTCAGGCTAAGATCAGTTATCGGGTGACGTATGGAACTCCTCAAGTGAGGAGCCTCAGAAAATTTAATGTAAACCTCTATCGTAGAACGCCTCAAAAACGCCCCTAAAGATTCTAGCTCACAGATTGACACATTCTACGATAGATAGAAGTTCACCCTGATTAAGGAGCTCCGCTATTCAGAATAACGAATAATAGCGGGAATGTATTTTTCTGAGGCTGGATACTTTAGGAGCTACATACTTGTACCTCACCCGAAAACTCACTCTGGCAAAAATCAGGTTGCATCTCGATAAATATTGCCATGGTCCAAGTACACAAAAAAAGCGTCGCTTTCCGAAACTAGATTGGCCTTCCGACGATACTGGGCTAAGGAGCTCCGCTATTCAGAATAACAAATAATAGCGGGAATGTGCTAACGTACCTCTATCATCGTAAAACACGTCGATTGGAAAAGCTACTCGCATTCTGCAAGGAAACAAAAAAGACGCTGAACGGCGCACGCATGCTATAAGCGACGCATACGTTGTATAACTAAGTACCAGGTATGCGTTAGGGATGGACCCTGGCCCGCTTAGGACTGCAGTCCCGTTTGTGGGACCAACCAGCCAAATTGTAAGTCGGCTGCCCCCAAACGGGACTGTGGGACTAACTATGAATATTATTAGAAGGGTCAATAGAAGGGTTGATAGAAGGGTTGATCTAAGGATTAATAGAAGGGTAAAAATTGCATGAAGCACCTTACCTGAGGAGCTCGCCACCTCGCCACCTCGCCCGACAGTAACACTCACGAAGAACATGCTGAGATGGACAATCCCATGACCTATCTGTGTAGGTGTACAACGGTAATGCACACCTCATTGGGTATACGTACTACTGCAGTTTCCTCGATGGTGTTGGTGCTCCTAACGACCCCCGTTTGCCAGCACGTAAGTCTTGTTTAGCCTACCATACCGAACGCCTTAGTTAGTGCACACATACCTGCTTCACAGATAGACCCTCTTAGGAATTGAGGCAGACGAAATTACGAATAAAACCTACTGGACTGAATTTTACATCGGCGGCCACTGCGTGATGAGGAGGTTATACAAATAGGCGTAAGCGCTCCAGTGCATTTAAATGTACGGGGCGGGCGCACCATGATCCTACCCATATTGCTGGGAGGCCAGGCTGCTCATACGAGATTAAAAACACCAAAGTTATCATCATACTCGTCGCTTCCTCGGAGTTCCAGAGGGGTCATTACAGTACGTAACAGTCGCAGCCCGGCCTTACAAGAAGAGGTTTGTTGAGTGGGCTCGTACCCTATATGTTCGGAAGCCCACGCAATGTACAGAGGCGACCGGCTTGTGTGCCGTGAAATATAATCGTAACGCCTGATCCACAAGTCCCAGCGATGGCACCGCATCATGTGACAGTATAACTACGGTGCTCCTTGTGATGCCATCAACAAGAGAAAGTGTGTCCACATTCGCACCCGTATGACACGAGTCTACGCCGCGTTGGCAGCTAGACGCGTACGTGCGGTCTACTCACGGAGGGTCGTAGTGGCAAACAAGGTACGTGTAGCGCGCCGCCTCCACGCTGCACGACGCCAGAGCACAGCCCAGGTTGGATGTTGACTTCCACAGAACTTGCGTCGCATGCACCCCGTACTCGAACACCTTGTCTGCCTCGACTTCTCTTTCATCTGCAAGTGGATGGAGTGCAATCCAAAGGTACGAGTACGTACACACGTCGTTCAGGAAAAAGACGCCGATAAATGCTGCATACGTAAGGGAGTTGAGACGTGACGTGCATGATTATGGTGTGGTTCGTTTCCCGTACATACTCGTTCGTTGTCTGAGGAGAATACGGTCGGGGGCGTCAAGAGGATGTACGGGGCATCGTCTCTTGGTGTTCTTTTGGCGCCTTTTCGTAAGAAAGCTTAGTATAGTAGCACGAGCATCGGTGGTCAAGACAAACACCGTGTAGGGGAGACGGGGACGAAGTCGGGGACGGGTCTATCACTGGTAGGCAGCTCGATAGCATCACACAGCATCACAACAGACTCACACAGTAATTGGTTCGATCGACTAATGTTTCCGAGGCTGCGCACAGAATGAGAGAACGGAGGTCATTTTGACCGAAACAGAAACCTCATGGCCTACGTGCATGACGGCTATTTTGGTGGGTCGCGACTCAGACTTGGCAGATCTTCAACCAAGGAGCCTGGTCAGCCTGCCATAATTTTCCACTTAGTGGTACCTGTCTGTATCATAGCACGCGTCTGATGGCTCCCTTAAAGTTCCCGTAAACCTGGCATTTAGGTTGCAAGCCACCATGATCTGCGTGAAAGTAGATCAGTGACGCGTGCGCTTCTTGCTACAGCCGCCGTGCCCTTCTGCTACAATATTTGAAGGGAACTATAGAAAACAAAGCTGCGAGATCGAAAAATAATTGGATCGTATGCCAACTACAGCCCTAAAAACTATCGCCTCCGTGCACAGAACAGTATGTGCCCTGGTCGTCTTTGTACAAGGCGCCCTGTGAACCCTTGTACTTATATCACCAAGCGGGTTCACCGACCTATGCTCTTCACAATGTCATGCATACCTCAGCATAAAACATCCACGGTCGGAATATCACACGCAGTTTGCAAACGTGTTTTTGTGTCGAAACCCTCGATCTTCCAGGTGATGTGTTTATTGAATTTCTTATTTGCACAAAACAAAAAAACTCACACAGCAAGTCCATGGCTTTTTCGGGTGTGTAGCAGCTTTCGGAGCCCCAGCACATGAACAGGTTCTCGCCATAGCCGCTGCGAGCATCGACGTTACTGTGGAAAAACTCGCCGCACGAGCTTGAGAGGAAATCAGCGTGGACCTGCATCATAATATCAACATTATCGGCGGGAGAGACTCATCCCACAATGGGAGCTGCACGATTTGCCTTTTGAAACACATCTGATTTTTTATCTGGCTCCTCTAGTGAGCGATTGTTATTAATAGTGTACCGGTTACCATTTTATTGTTCTGCCGCAGTATACCTTGCTAATTGTTTGGAGGTCATCACGTAAGGATTATGGCCGGATTGCGGGCGAAACAAATTCTTCGAGTTCATGTTCCGGTGTAGATGTAGACTTCTTCATGAGAGAATCTCGGGAAAGTAATGCGCCACCCGTAGAAGGCATTGCCCGAGACAGAAACGTCGTCAAATCACTTCTCCACCAACTTCTCATATTCCGGGGAGGGTGTGTTTGCAAGCCTGTGTGGGGAGGATAGATGGGCCGGCCAGAAATAAGTCAAACGCTGGATTGATCGAGAGGATTGCCCCGCAGATAACTCACGACAAGGGACGCGTCGTACACACACATACACCACAGGCGAAGAGGGCCGGCATTTCGGCAACCTACCGAGCCGGTAATAGGCGAATGCTATTAGGGGTACATCGAAATAATTCTGAGAGGTTCCGACTTGACGAGCTTACTCATATCGCACCTCAAAGCTGACAGAACGTGAAGGAAGAATGGGAACGCCATGCATGGCCTAGGCGTACAAAAAATAAGGCCTGTCTTCTTGTAGTACGCGAAGGGCATTATCCGGTGGCGACATGATTTCTCGATTTAGGAGGCCCATCTGTCAGAAATATTTTGGCCTGAACAAGGTACAGTACCTCTACCGCATCGTGGCACGAGTCATTTCTGCAAAGTTGATTTAACAAGAGGTCCTACTTAGCCATAGCATTAGTTTACTGTAGGCTTGTCGTAGTATACGGTATTCGCTTGGCTTACCATTGCAGAGGCGGCCACCTCGTCGTTGTACACCAGAGGCTTGGCGTTATGCAAGCACCTGCAACCGGGCGCGATGAACGGGTGTACAGCGTGTATACACACACGGGTGCACGCGACGGGTGTACGAGGATACCTGGTGAGGCGTTGGTGGGCTTCACCACTGCGGATGGTGATAGCTTAGGGATCGAAGTGGTGGCAGGTGCTTGCCTTGCGGCGCAGCTTGGTGAGAAATGCCTCTGTCCGCCCACCCATCCATCCATCCATCCACCATTGCATCCCCAAAGGCTCAATGTCCACACATGCATTTCAGGCTCATCAGCAACTCCCGCGCTTGCCTGGCCTCGTTGTGCAGTGAAAGTAAACTCTCTTCCGGAGACGGGATATCGGCTGCAGCAGCAGGGATGGGAGCGACATATGACGGAGTTGGTTGTGGAATTGGCGGCGGTATTACCGAAGTAGCTGCCGGAGAACTGGCCCGAGGAAGGGTCACCGTGGCGTTAGCCGGTACCGGTGTCGACAGAGTGGTCATCAGCGCAGGAGACCTCACAGAAGCACTCGCGATGGAGGCCCTTGGAACCCTCGTGTAGAGGGAGGGTGCATCCGGAGAGTTCGGTACGGATGACGTAGTGTCCCCCCGTGCGGCACGTAGAGGAGATGGCATGTGTTCGTCGCCACTTCCTGAAAAACCAAAACGAGCACGAACGCCATTGGTCGGAAGAAGTTGGACTCTCTTGTTGGAGGTATAATTCGGATCCTTTCCAGGGCGCCTTATAGGTGGTAGGGGTAGCGCCGCTATATATATGTATACAGCACCGAAATACGTTGGAGGAAAGCGTATTTCTGACATGGGCAGCTGTCGCTTTGTCTCGCACAGCGACCACCGTTGTTTGGAACATTGCTAGCCGAGGTTGTTGCCCATTCGCGTCGGCACGAGCTAATACGTACGGAAGAGTATCTACAGCAGTAGCGTAAAGTAACGTTGAAGCATATAAGCACGTGGAAACAATATTGGAAAACCGGTACAGGGTACGAGTAGCTCCCCGCCGTCCAGGGGTCCCAATCAAGTGGGGAATATGTGGGAGGTCTAAAGTGTTGCAACCAACTCCTGTTACCGAAGCACGCTTCATTTTTTTCCCCCCTCTATCTGAAGTCGACGAGGTCCTAACTATCGACGCGCTGCACCTAGGGAGGAAGTACCTGGTAGGCATCAAGCGGCTACACTGCGCTCTACCACGACGACAGACAACCCCGCTTACGTCAAATGGTTCTTCGAAACCATAGCTTGGAATAAATACCACAACGTATCAAGAGATTCTTCAAGAAAACAATTGCTCACCACCGATGAGCATGCACGGCGCGACTCCGGAATCATGACACAAGACGCCCGATGCCATGATAGCTGTCGTGCAACAGTCAGCGGCACCATGATAGGACCCGCCCACCGTTGCACACTCAGCGCCCCCGCATTTCCCGCATTGTTCGACGCAGCACACGTCGCCGAACCGAATGCCCGCGATACCATTGGCGCACGGCGTGATGGCTGGTTCTCTCGACGGCGGCACGCCGGAAGCTTGATGCGAGGTCATGGGAGCTGTCCACAGAGTGAACGGAGCAGGCGTGGGGCTGTTCGTTGGCCAATCCGCCTCGTGGGTCGTGGGCGCGGGCGCGGGTGTCGCTGTCGCAGCCAGTGCCTCTTCGACGTAGATTTCGTGCAGATCAAACGCCAAGTCACCGCCTGCACATGTGGCAGGTGTGGCACGACGTCGGTGGAGCATAAATACCCGAGGCACATTATTTTCCAACACGAATCAACCGGTTGGATCAAATGCGGAGCTCGCTGCCATGACAGATGTCAATAGTGTTGGCTTTTACGTTGCTGTTGTGAAGGAGGGCACTTCTTTTTGCAAACATAACGGGTGCCCGATGCGTCGCTGTACTCAGCACCGGTGACTCCAACGAAAATACGCACATGTGTGGCGCATTCAAAAAAGAAAGGAAGGCGCCCAGCTTCATGCCTGGACGCGGCGGAGGCCGCCACCACTAGAAAGCGTTGGGTGGCAGTATGCGCCTAATAGTTAACTCACTGGGTGTGACGTGCTGAATGGCACAGAAAACAAATATTAAGTCGCGAGCCTCAGAAGGTTCGGAGGTGCCACCCCTACCGACTATAGTACCCCCTGACCACAACGAGCTGTCACAAAGTGATCACAAGCCCTACCGGATGATGTGCTCTTGACTCACCGCACATCGCGTTGTCGTCGCCAACGCACGCGTACTTGCACCTTCCTACTCCGCTGCGGGTTGGGTCGCTGCCGTCTTCGAAGCCACACCAACACTGGCTACCATACTGAAGGCCCATGAATGTGGCACCTTCGCCCGCGCAGTGCTCGTAACAGCGCTGTCATGGCGGCCGGGGCGGTGGGAAGGAGAGCATGGGATTATTTCGGAAACAACGGTCCACCCCCTCTGTTTTATGTTCGTTTTTTATGGTCTCTAGGTATAATGCAGTGATATGGTAGGGCGTGTGTTGCTCGCAAATTCGTGCCCCACAGGAGCCAGCCCTGTTATATACGATGGCCCTTTTACCAAGGTGATAGGGATGTTGGAAAAGGTGCTGAGACCCCTCGCTCACTCGAGAGACTCTGTCAACGCGGGCTACAGAAAGAGCAGTAGCACTTTCTTTTTCCTCCTGAGGCTCCTCACTTCGGGAGTTTTACACCTCACACCCAAACCATGGTTTTGAGCAAAGCCGAAGGATCAGCCCGGCGAACAACCCCAAGGTCTAAGCACATCACGGATAAGGCTGAAAGCCACGAATGGTATTCTTCCAACGATAGTAGGTTCAGGAAACTTTTTCCGACCTAAACTGTCAACACATGCCAGCATGCCCCTATCACAGGTTCGCCTCTAGTCCTCGCGAAACAAATCTGACTTGAAGAATCTCATTGCCTAGGAGGTGCATATAGAAGACCATCGCACACTTCGGGAAGATCACCATTTACAGTGAGCAGACAGTCATTCACGGGATCCTAACCTGAGGCTATGTACGATGGCGTGCAGAACCTGTGCGTGTGTACATATCCAACCTGACAAACATGCCCTACGCACACCATGCAGTGAACCTTCCCGGGGTGATCGTATCACGCAAGTGTGTATATTGTAAGGCATCCACGAGAAGCTACATTGTAGACCCATTGCTGCTGTGTCTGGAACTGGCCACACCAGAAGCTATATCAATCCATTGACGCTGTCATCCATATGCAAGAAACTCCGCCTCAAAAGCGGTTCTCAGAAGGATGCAGTTCGTCCATCATGTGACTCGCCCAACACCGCATGTTTCGCTCCGCGCTTGGTGCAAGCAATGTCTGCCTGGTTGGCGAAAACCCGACGTGCTCCATCCCCGGCCTTGTAGAGGTGCAAGGGCCTATGGTCATACGACTACGGTCATGCATGAAAATGAGTGCACCCCCGGCGCTTCGCGCTTAGTGCAAGCAATGTCTGCCTGGTCGGTGAAAACCCGACATGCTCCGTCCCGGCATTGTAGGG
>JBBMHQ010069643.1:0-13204 GCA_037834295.1 Postelsia palmaeformis
TGAGATATATAAATATATATGTATTTCTTACCCGACCCGACCCGACCCGACCCGACCCGCGACATTTTGAAACCCGCCTGACCCGCGAAAAGCCCTGAAAATATATATATATAACAAACTAGGGAATAAAAGGCCCTCCCGCCCCCACGGCGGTCAGGCCAGATTCCTGAAAATAATGTGGGAGCTATAACAGGTGAGCCAATAGATAGGATGGGCATTAATTGTGGCCCCGTGCTTTAAATTCATGAAAAGGATCTTCCGCTGTACCCGTTTGTCTATATGTACAGCAGTAATATACAAATATTTCATAACGTCGTAATATTTTATCGTATGTGTGAAGAAACTGCAGAAACATAAGCTGGCGAGAGACACACAGATCTTGTTATTGTTGCTGCTCAAGTGAGTTGAGAGAGAGAACTCGAGTGAGCGGGGTGAGCTTCGTCGGGAACACAAGTCAGCCCAGACGTTGACCAAAACCAAACTGTATGCAGGTACGATTCTACTGGGAAGTTCCCATAAAGAAGATTCCCAAAGCGCTACGTGCGACCATATAAGTTTCGTATACGGGTATATTCCCAGAGCGCTACGTGCAACCATGTAAGATTCGCATATAAGTATGTACGTTTCTATACGGTGGATGTGCTACTCCATCACATTAGCCCACCCTGAATAGTCGAAGATGCAGATCACACGACGATAGAGGAACATGACCATATCATCCCAAAATCGGGAAGAGAGAAAGATCGAAGATGCGGCTTTTCAACAAAGAATTGAGGTGATACATCTACCCCATATCTCGCAGTGAGGCTTCGACGCCCCAGTCAAGAAATAAGCGACTTTCCGGGAGGAGAAAAATCAAAGCGCAAGAAACCACACACGGCGCAAGGGCTCGGAGGAAAACGAAGGCGAAATACGATACGGTGATGGGAAGTACGCCGCCAAGCTTGAATGGGAAATAAAACGGGGTCTATAACTTGGGGTCTCGAGGCTGACGAGGGCGTGCAGCCAATGAACCAACACGTGGGATCCGGGACGGCAGGCGGTAGACACACTAGTATAAGCTGGAATGCGGCGGAATCTTTATTCTGAAAAACATACTCTGAGCAAAACAAGGGTATTAAGGAATGCCTTATCTACTGCAAAGCAAGCAGAAACATGCACCAGGTAGGTCGTAGCAAGGCTAGTCGCGGTACAAAACAGGTACTCCAGTACATGGCGGCCAAAATAAGCATCTGGAAAACTGCAATATATCAGAGAATGTAAAGCAAGTATTGTGCGCTGATAACGAAGTAGGAAATAGAAAGGAACTGCCTAACAGATACGCAGGACAAGAAGAGCTGAAAAAGGAACAAAAAAACGCAGGCAAAAGCCATGGTAGAAATACTGCTGCGTCATGACTCGTTGGCCTTCACGACGAGCACGCCGGCGAAAACGGTGGCGGGTAGTTGATGAAAGAACGAAAGCTAGTGCTGTGAGTTGGCTGACTGATAGTTGCCAGCTAGCCTTTAGTTGGCTAGGTAATATAGTTAGTTGCGGCGGTGCCGACTATCCAGCTATTTCTCACATTTAAGTTCCTTGCTTGTAGGAAGGCTTGTTTGGTACGGGGTACGTATTTCCCAGCGACTCCAAGAAGTACTACCACGCTGCGAGCACACAGAGAGGTCTTCTGCAACTCATGGCGCATCAACCAATCGCCATCGACTGGGCCGGCGCCGGCAGCATTGACCCTGGCCTGTCAACAGACCAAGGCATTAAGTCTCTCTCGTTAGCGTGTTCAGTATCCAGTGGGTGATGAGCACCTCTGGCTCGGATGTCTGAGCGATGCTCGCCCTGAGCTGCGTATCTATTCAGCGACGACCTTAAAGCTCAAAACTAAAACCTCGGAGAGCACAGATTCGTTATGTGGGTTAGTTGGTAGCTCATCCAATGCCACGAAGGGTATCGCATGGGTATTTGCTAGCTAAACTATGAACTCTTCTCGGAGCGCTGAATCACTGGCGGTGAATAATCTTTTGTCTACTCTCCTGTCATAGAAGAGGATCCAATATGTTTTCTGTGTTGCTTTTTTGTATTTTTCACTGGTGGTGTGCTACTATTAATCCTACGTGCCGCACGAGTACTTACGTATTTGCCGTCACGACAAAATGTAACATCAGTAAGATACCTCCAGACGGGAACGGCATGTCCATGTTTCTGGTCCGTCCATATAAAGTCTGATAAACTAAGACGAACTTGAAAAATGGCTGTCTCGCGATCAAAACCAGAGATAAACCTGGCCGAGTATTCATACTTTTTGAGTGTAGAATTATGCGAAATAGCGTATTTTTAACCTCCGGCGGAGCCTCCAGCGGGGTCCCCTCACCCGGGGGGGGGGAGGGGGCGTACTCATTTGTTGCTTGCCTTAGTCATTTGATCATTGACCACGCATTCCTTCCCAGACGGAGCGGGGGGGGGCATTTTTGGCTCGCTACGCTCGCCTGGCTTCAATCGACTAAACTGATAACTAAGCGGGAACTCCAGCCAACTCACAGCCCTAACGAAAATACTTCCGGAAGTACAATACCACGATTTTTTAGTATATCAAGCAGAAAGTAGAAAGCACAATCACCGACGATACCATTGTGGTGGTAGATAGAGGTTGAAGATAGAATCGCTAGACAACCCTGAAGGCACGGTACCACGACAATTCGGCGGTCTTCGCGAAGGAGGCACGCGGAACCGGCATTGATGAGGTGAATAACCGAAGCCCACATCCCGAAGGTACAATGCCATAACGGTTCGGCTGCCGTCGCTATAGAAAGCGAACGGAACCGGTAGCGATATATTGAAAACAGCAGACTGACACACCCGAAAGACATTACAACCACAGTTTGGCTGCCTTCGCTATAGAGAGCGGACGAGACCGGCAGTGGTAGATCGAAAACAGCAGACCAATACACCCGAAAATATAATACCATTTTGTGAAGGAACAACCCGATACCCACTTTATGAAGGGACAATCCGATACCCACTTTATGAAGGAACAATCCGATACCCCAAAGTAGACCCAGAAAACAAACCAATACGTCCGAACGTATAATACCACGATAGTTCGGCGGCTTTTGTTTTTATACGGCGAGCGGAACTGGAGGTGGTAAGATGGAAGGAGCAAATCAATGCACCTTGAAGTAGAACGAAACAAAGAAACGCACACGTGGTGCCAGACCTGAATCAGCCGAAAACTACACCAAAAAGGCGACGGCATACCAGGGCCTCGAAAGGAGGGCAGATGCACTCAAACGACCCGAACAAATACTCAATACTAAAGGAGGCTACTCATGGGGGTTAAGAGGGACAGTCAGAGGCCCACCGGGCCCGTCGGAACTACGTTATACTCCGCGAGCTAGACTCCCAGCCTTACGGCGTCATAAACACCAAGATCCATAGATGGCGACGCTCAAGGTTGTGTAGTTAGCCGATCGGAGATTGATCTTGACTGGTCCAGTGTCGTCGAGAAACCGGGTGATAAGGGTGTTGTCCGAAGAAGAGTCCGAGGGAACGCGATTGGTAATCTTGCCCAGCCACCATAGACCATCGCGAGCCTTGTACCAAAGGTGTGCTCCTAGTGGAAGTACGGTGGACCTGAAGGAGCGTAGCCAGAGATCGCGGGGAACGAGGGTGTAGCTGGAGGCGAGGAATGTTTGGCCTTTAGAAAGCGATAGCTCGCGCTGCACGACACAGATGCACGTCTGCCAGTAGGGGCGATTTGCCTGTCGGTGTTGTGTTGGGGTGCCAGACTAGTAGAGCAGGATGTGGCCTCTAGAGTGTTGTAGATCTAGTTCCCACTCCCAGGAAGGGCTGAGCGGTCCGACCCTATGGGTTCCGTACAGGATCGCGATAAGCCCGCCGCGGCCGCGAACTAGTTGTTGGTCCGTGATCTGTTTGATCTCGAGGCGTTCCGGCGGTGGTTAAATGTCGTCAAAGGCGACGTGGAAGGGAGGGGATTCAACGGTGAAGAAGTTGAGCACGTACTTTGTGAAGTCTGACGGTAGGTACTTATGCATCTCGTTGGTTTCGTCGGGGCTCCGGCAGGACTTGTAGCGCTCGACGGAGACGCGGCGGTTGGAATCCCGCCCAGATGAGTCGGAGGGTATATCGAGGAAGAGGAGTGTGTCGGAGAGAGGTCGGTTGTCAGGGGCGTCAGAGGCCGGTGCTGGGTCCACGGCGAGAATATTTAACGGTCCCATCCAGTTGAGGGAAAGCTTGGTCTTGAACACGGTGGTGTCGGTGTTTTTTTTGGCACCTCGGCGGATAGTGGCCGCAGAGTTGTAGACCCATGCCCATCCGCCCACGGTGTAAGGGGGGGTAAGGCGAAGGGCATCCATAACGGGGTTGTTGCGGTGGACCAGACGTGAAGCTGTGACGGCGTGATGCTCGCCAACGAAGCTTCGGTGCCCGCCAATGTTGGGGGAGTCAAAGATCGAAAGGGGCAGGCGCGGAAGGCGGCTTATGTGGATTTGATAGGGGGCAGCCCGGTAGAGACGTCGACAGAGTTGCTGTAGGCGGATTCAACGTGTGGACGCAGCTCGTCCCAGTTGTGTTATTTTTCGTTGCTACCCATGGAGAGCATTTGGGCCACGGTGTTGTTGATGCGCTCGACGCCGCCATTGATTCAGAGGTGGTACAAGCAAGTGCTGATCTTGTTGATGCCAAGACGTTTGTAGATAGGGTTGGATAGCTTCGAGGTAAACTGCAGCCCGTTGTCAGAGATGGGGGTGAGGGGGGACCCCCATAGAGAGATGTGCCGGCCCATGAGGATGTCGGTGGTGCCGGCGGCGGTGAACTGGGCTGATGCCACTGCGTATATGTCGGCGCGGCGGCTCAAGCGGTTGGTGAAGAGGAGGATGTAGGAGTTGTCGCGTGAGGTACAGGGCAGCGGGCGGAGTAGTCAACGCTGACGGTGATGCCGGAGTCATTGGTTAAGGGCAGGGAAAGGGTGGGCCAGCGAATGGTCTGACGCGAGGTCTTACGCACCTGGCCCTTGAGACAGCACCGGATCCACTAGTGGGCGGAGGTGTCCATACCGATCCACCAGGAAAAGCGCACGAGCATGATGACCTTGCGGGAAACTACTAAGTGGCAGAAAGCGGTGGAGTAGCAGGTGTGTAGCACCCATGGGCGCATCAACATCGGAACGTAACTGCGTGGGGGTGGTATGGTGGAAGACGTGCAGCTCGTCCCGGTGTGGTGGGACGTGAGTGGTTGTCGATCCAGAAGAACAGTATCGTGGTCGATGCGGTAGAGTTGGCTTTTACGTGCAAGGGCAAGCACGTCTAAAAGCCGCGGGTACCGGGACGGCTAGGATTAATCTAGGACGTCGGGCATCGGGGAGGTAGGGAAGTGCAAGGAAAAGTAGTGTATGGTAGTGGAGCAGAGGTCTCTGCCCGTTGTTCGCGCGCCCAGTCTGTGTGCGTGAGGTGCTTCACACAGGAGAGAAGATGTATGTCGTCGTCGGTGAACTCCGGCAGGAGAGGCGAGGGGAACACTGGCGGTCGTGGAGGAGGCCGTGCTGAAGCAGATCTCGGAAGACCGTCGTCGGGCGCGACGGCAGGCTCGGGGGTTCGGGGCCTAGGTGGGGAAGAAGGCGGTGCCGAAGATGATTATGAGCCTGTGAACGCTCGCAGCACGGTCTACGCTGGTTGCAGGCGGCACGCCCTGGGGAGTTGATGGTTTGAAAGGACTCGGTAATCCCTTGTCTGGGGGCGCGGGTACGCGGTGGCGGGTTGGCGCTGACCTTGGAAGCACGGCTACCGTTGCTCGGCGGCCGAAACTATGGTCGGCGGTGGTATGGGAAATGCCAGCGGCGGCGGCGTATTGGTGGGTCCGCGAAGGGACCAGGTCCGTAGAAGCTGGAGCTGCGGTGCCAATGGTGGGTGCTGGGGAGACGACGGGCGGCCTGGAAGCCAAGCGAGAAGGAGCGCCAGCGCCACGGCGCAATTCCTGGATTTGCCGAGCGACCTCGCGGCGTTATCGTGGGTCAAAATAGGCCCGACGAAGGTTTGGGGACCGAAAAGGATCCGGAGGAACCAACGGAAGGCCCAAGGCGGCGGAAGTCGCCGTAGTCTTCGTCGGTGAAGGGGATGGGTCGGATGACCGAGAATAGAAAGGAGGACGTTGGTACGAGCCCACCTAAGCCGATGCCCGGCATGAAGAGTTCGTAGGGTGTGAAGCCGCAGGGACTGATGAGGTAGGTGTTCACGGTATCGGAGCTAGTCAGGTGGCTAGCTGGAGAAGGCGGGAAAGGACGTTGCTGTTGGCCGTACCTTTCCGATACTCCAGCTTTGACGTGCAGGCGGAGAGGAACTCCAACCAACGCTGGATGGGGGCGTTGTGCTACTTTGGCGATATTCTCGAGCGCCTTGTGATCGGAGCAGATGACGAACTTGGTGGCCAGAGGTGACCGCGTACTCGCTTGCTGGCCCTAACGGTACTACCGGCTTCAAGGTCGAGGGGGGTCCAGGAACGTTTCGAGTCCAAGGTGACGCGGCCAATGGGCAGGATGGGTCGAACGCAGCCGTCTGATTGTCCCTGCTCGAGGGTGGCGCCGAAGCAGTCGCGGCTGACGTCACAGTGCAAGCGGAAGGACCGGGAGTTGTCGGCGACGGCGTCTTAGTCGGGGGAACCCAGGATCGGGGGAGCGGTGAGCTCCCGGAAAACCTCGCGTACGGTGGCTCCTATGGCTGGGGTGAACAGGAATTTGGCCCCTTGCTTGATCAAAGCCGTGATGGGGCGCAGGCGTGTGGAGAGGTTCCCTAGGAATTTGCAGTTGTAGCCGTTGTAGCCAATTCCGACGTGTTCAACGATAGAAGTAGCAAAAACAATTTTATTTTATTGGGCCTGTTTTATTGGGCCATGGAATTCTTCATCGAGATGCAACTTGATTTTTCGTGAATTCGGTTTCAGGGTGGAGTATGGCGCACCTCAAGTAAGGAGCCTCAGAGAAATTGAAGTGAACCTCTATCGCAGAACGCCTCTTCCGCCAATGAGCGGATGGGTTTGCTTCACGTTCGACGGCATCGGAATCTTGGTCAAGACAGCGACCTTGGCGCGATAGGGCTAACGCCGGCGGGGAAGATCGTATGTGCCGGCCCTAGTGGCGCCAAAATAGCCTTGGCGGCGGAAAGCTACGTTGTGGAGACGAAGGCGTTAGAAGAGGGCTCGGATGTTGGCGATGTGGGCTGTGGGGTCCGGATCGTAGGCTATGACGTCGTCAAGGTGACGGCGACGCGTTACAGGCCTTTGATGGCCTCATTGACCACCTTGGCAAACCAACCGGGGGTGGCGCTGCTGCCCTGCGGCATGACGAGCCACTCGAATAGCCTATCGGGCGTGCAGAAGGCGGTGAGGGGAGTGTTAATATAATGGGGTTATGTGGTACCTATGTGTAGCAATAAGCAAGGACGGATCCAAGTGCGGCTGTAGACCAGATGTGTGGAAACGTGGGAGATATTACGATTAAACACTTCAACAGAAAAGGACCTGATACGACTTCTTGCTTGTCTTTTCTTCACTTAACTTCACGGAACATAAACCAAATACAATGATACCAGCAGTCACGCCGTCCTGTTGTCAATGCAGTAGGCCCACAAGGTAGAGTTGGTCGTCGCAACCAAAGGAGAAGTAGACGATGCACGTCGCAATCTCAGAGAAGACGGACTAAGAACAGAATATCGTACCAAATCAAGGCCTGTACTCGTAATATACTCGTGCATGCCTGGAAGATACGTTACACACATATACGGCGCAACTTATTCCAAATGCCGTATAACCTCAGCCAATCAGCCTCAACACATATAGATATTCTGTCAGAGCGTAATATCTGACACGCCCTTAGCTGGATAGAATCACTGTATGGCTCATGTGAACAGTAACAACATAAACCGCGCCTGAATCGTAGACGTAAAAATAACGATGAGCGAAGGTCCCAGCGAGCGCTCGACACCACCCGACGTTTCTGCCCCCTCGCTAGATCTCGGGGTTGCTATAGTGGAAGCGTCGCAAGCGTTGTTGTTAGTATGCTAACTATTCAGAATTTCAGAAACTCATTCCCGAGTGAATGATACGGACTGAAGACGCGTTTGTATGAACACAAAGTCTGAGACAGAAACAATCCGTTGAGCATACAGCACTAGTATACAAATACTTACAAAGCGCTACAGAAATAACTGTTATAACAAACACACGCCCCTCAATACTAGTGTTCATGCAGATGATATTGATGATCTTGGAGAGTCGTTATAAGCGAAGTTGGTCGTGTTGTCCAGCATGGCCTTAAACTTCGGGTAGTCCAAGAATTTGGTGAAAATATCTGCTAAAATAGCTGATCTGTCGCCTCGACGTGGGATATCATGATAATGTTCGATGCGATCAGCTCGCGCAGAAAATGGTACCTCGTACAAATGTGCTTGATCCTTGACGAGAATGCTGTTGTACCTGATAGTTGGAGACCTCCCATGTTGTCCTGATACACCTGCACAGGACTGGGTAAACGTTAGTTCACTCGATAAATCAGAAAGATGCACGTATTCTTGGCTCCCGTATTCTAGCGCAATGTACTCCGATTCGCACGACGAGAGTGCAGCCATCGGTTGCTTCTTCGTGCAACCGACGGTTACTTCTTTAAACTCCACGTGACTGGTCCTCCTGCAAACTTGTGGAAGTAACCTGAAACGGAGCGATAGTTGTTTGGATCGTCACTGTGGCTTGCATCAGAATACCCGTGAAGGGAGGAATCCTTCGAACACCTCACGCAGAGATCTGGCGTTCCCTTAAGGCCTCTTCGCGGCTACAATATGTTCATCCCACGGGTGACTCATTACCCGAGTCAACTGCACTACAGAGTAGGAAATGTCCCAGCGCGTACACGCCGATAAAAATATGAGACTTCCCACAACCTTTTTGGTATAGCTGCTTGTTGGCATCGTCCAGTAGAGTTTCGACTTTCGGGCCCAGGGTTTTCCCAATGCCTGGTGTGCTTATCGATCTGCTGTCAATAAAACCGTATCGCTGCGGAATTGCGTTGACGTAGTTACCTTGGATGATGTCCAGAGTCCCGTTCTAACGATCACGAGACACCTGCATTTCTCGAATGAAATACACATCTCCCAGGTATTTCATTGCGAATATACTCATCAGGAATGCCTTGGTCTTGAAAATACCTACCTCTGACGATCCGGTCATCAGTAAGTCGTCGAGATATAGCACAATTAACACGTTAAACAAGTTATCACTCTTGACGTGAGCGCAAGGGTCATACATGCAGCCCCTGAATCCTTCGTCGATAAGTTTATGGTGGATAGTTCTGTGCCAGTTGGGGGGTGATTGTTTGAGTCCGTACAGGCTCTTATTTAGCTTGCAGACATATGATTGTCCATTTGGGTCTAGTTTTTCGAAACGGACTGGTTGTCTCACATACTTCGTATACCTCTTAATTTATCTCACTCTAAAGAAATGCTGTTAGTACATCGAGCTGGATCACATTCCAATCGTGGCTGACACTAATCGCCAACACAAATGCAGATACTCGGAATGCGACAGACTAGGATGTATGTGCTCCCAAAATACGTTCCAGCTACCTGAGAAAAACCTTGTGCACAGAACCGAGACTGTAAAGACCGCCAGGCTTAACCACAAACACCCACATTGAACCGATAATCTTGCGTCCTTTTGGTGCAGAAACCAACTCGTAGACTCCGTGCTTCAACAGGTTTGCAAGCTCCCTTTCCATAGATGCTTGCCACTCCGAAGCTTGAGCTGATGCCATAGCTTCCCGATGTTTTTTTGGCGTGAATGAGAGATTGGACGCGGTTCAGTGTTTCAATAAGCCGATGGTCAATAATATAAACGTAGTCGAGAGTCGACGGATAAATAGCTGTCCCGTTGGCCGATTCAGGTCCCACGTTATAGTCTCCGAGTTGCCTCAGTTGGCGTACGATTCGTTTTGCTTGTGCCGCTGCGAATGGTTGGCTGTCAACGTCGCTACCACTTTCCTCGTCGCTGTCGCTTGATGTGCCCCCACTCTGGCTGACATCGGTGTCCGGTTGGGTGTCTTTTTCTGCTTCTGGTCTCTCCTCCTGCGTACCAAGCGATATAGATGACGACTCCAGAACGACAAAGATGTTGCCATCGTTGTCATGGTGATCGTAGTCAAGAATGTTGAGCTTACCAGGTAGAGTCTCGATGAGCGTGACATTTCGGGACTCGACGATCTTGGTTCCAGGTTCCCAGATCCGGTATGTCTTTGAGTCATTCCCGCAACCTACCATGCGCCCTTCCCATGCCTTCATATTTAGCTTCTTGACGCATCGCTCTTAATGCACGAACGCTCGCAGACCAAGGGTTCGAAGGTGCTCGAGTGATGGAGGTGTTTCACCGTGCCACATCGAGAAAGGCATTTTTCTTCCCAGCGGAGTGGACGGGACACGATTTGCTGGATAAACTGCCTTGCGGAAGGCCTCCTGCCGGAGAAATTTCGGAACACCTGCCTCGCCCAAAAAATATCTAGTCATGTTCCACGGAGACGCCCACTCACGTTCTGAATCCTGCTACGTTGCGTTGTATTCGTTACCGCAAACTCTTGCTTGATTCTGGTCTAGAAGCAGTACTCTCGATACTCCAATCGGGTATACTCGCCCCCGCGATCCGAGCAAAGACAACGCCCAGACGGAATTACCACATTTTTCTTTTCTTTTCAATCATCACTTTCACTTTCCGGCCTAACTCGAAGGAGATTTTACCCTCGACGCGCTTCTGGACAAGCCGTGGTCACAGGTGTCTACCCTTCTCCCTCCCGGTACGTGCCTATTTTTTGTCGCGCATAGGGTTCAGCATTACCACTGCTCGTCGATTTTCATCGAATGTAGCTAACTCACGCTCTCGCGCTTTCCGCTAGTCAATTTATTTTATGCACGAAAAAGCCCCTGAGCATGCAGTCGGTGGGACTTGAACCCACGAAAATGATCTTGATAAAGCCGCCGGGGACGCCGGCATTTCTTGGGGGCAGTTAAGGCGTATATAGCCTCATTTTTCATGCTGAGAAAATACACCGACTTCAGGCGCGTGTAGCGGTCAGTGAATTTGGCCACATAGCTATTGCCTGCTCCAGATGCTGGGCTTCTAGGTCCGGGTGGGTCTGTGTACACTAGCTCTAGAGGCCGTGTCACTTCAACAAGCGCCACTTTTGGGTGGTTCTGCTGCTCGCTTTTCGCTACGGTGCATATATCACAGTTTGAAACGGAGACACCTGTGTTATTCACAGCCATTCCAGTGCCTTTCTCTTGCGCCAGTTTCTTCATACTTTGGGCGTTGATAAGGCCTAAGCGACGGTGCCGCAATATTACACTGGACGTTTCTCCAACGTTTGCATACTCGCTCGGTAATTTCGGTAGAACCGCGTCCAGAAAAGATATATATTATGATCTGCTCTTTAAAGGAAAGTTGTATTTCTTTGTTGTAAGCGCAGGAAACGAAGGTATTGTCGCCTCTACCCCGTTTGCTAGCGCGACCGACGAAGACAGCAGATTGCGACCAAGACCAGGTACCAACAAAACCGACATGTTCACCTCTCGTTGTTTGCCTGCAGTGTTCTCGACACCTAACGTGAGCGTGAGTTTCGCCGTTCTGGTGGCTCACAATTCGTGCGATCCGACTCCATACACATGTTTCGGTGGTCGAAGCTCCTGGTATACGCCAAGGTGCTGGTCTACGCTCGGGATCATGGCGGGGTCGATCATGGGGGATGAGCAGCCGCGATCGACGAGTAGCTGTAGCCCTTCCGTCTTGATAGACGATGCGGATGGACATGCTACGAAGGTAAACGAACACGTCTCTGCTGCAGGAGAGATGGTCACTGGTAGCCCAGAAATGGGGAAAGCAGATTGAGGGGACTTTCTGCTGAGTCTACGGATCTCCTGGTCAACGGTAGTCGCGAGTCTTCCGCTCTTTGGGCGGGGCTATCCTTGGACTTAAGCCATGGCGGTGTTATCAGCATCTGGCGGTCAGCGGAGGTCCCGGTGTCAATTGCATCCTGGGATCCAGCTGAAGCTGCCGCGGGGCTCTCGAACGTAGCGCGAGCAGAGCGACCCAAAAGGGTGAAAGCCAGCTCGGGTGACGGCCCGGTTGAAGAGGCTGCTAAGCCGTGTACGGAACCGGAACCGCTGGTAGTAGTGGTCGTCGGGGCGTCGGGCAGGTGAATTACTCCTGCGGGACACTCGGCAATGATTGGCAAGTCCCAGCGTTACTCATCGAGAAGGAACGTCGAGGTGAGTGTCCTTGTAAGGCTCATAGTTTAAACTTCCTCCCACCCATACCTCAAGGTGATCACTTTAACCAGGTGAGAAATACATGGTCAAGCGATTACTGCTGAGACGGATGACAAGGAGGGGTGGTGTTATTGGAAGCGAAGGAGGCGGAAGCTCATTCTGATGAAAGCGAAGCTGATCATGGGTTCCGAAGAAATACCGTTTCGCTGAAGGTGTGATATCGGTACCAAGCGTGCAGCGTTGAGAGTAGTGGCGCCGAAGTCGTGGTCGGTCGCCCACACTGCCATTTGTATTACTGCAAAAAACTAAGTTGCCTACAGGCCTCACGCTGCAGTCCAGGATGTTTCTGCTCGAAATATAAAGGATATACCCCTAAGCTACTCAGTCAGCGCTGACGGCGTAGCTCAGTGGTCTATCCTTTTCTAACATCGAATCGGAGAAGCTTATTTTCGAACAGCTACAGCTGAGGCAAGGTTCACCTTGAGCACGTATGGCTTGTGCGCGCGTGATGCTGGCGAGCAGAGGCGGAAGTGGCGGTGGTGCTATTGTACAAATATCCCGTCTACACGGCATCACATCGAAAAAGCCACCGACCGTACTCCATAAAGAGATAGAGTCGGCGTCGCTCATGTCCAGATGGTTGATGGCAGTCCAGCAGCGGTGGTGTCGGTTGTGTACTCCCGTAATAGACCCAGAGAAGCGTCAACGCGGATGATACACGGGCTCCAGAGGCGGTCACAAGTGTGTGCCGGTTTCAAGCCGCCACGGTTGCGACGACTGCGGGAGAACGATGCAGGTGCCAAGAACGTCGCAATTTTGGGGCGGGCGCGACCGTCGTCACGGCCACCACAGTTACGATAGCGGTTGCATGGTTAAGCGGCGTGACTGTCGCTGCTGCTTCTTCC
>JBBMHQ010069654.1:0-13203 GCA_037834295.1 Postelsia palmaeformis
TGATGCATACCTTTTCCACCTTACGTGTACGTACAGCAATATGTACGTACGATTTATCAGACGTGACACAGCTTGTAAACTGCTGTTTATCACGTACTTGAGCTATGTACCTACTGCAGCAACAATACGATACATGTACTACCCAGATGATTACGAGTGTTATCCAGTAACGACAAATGATGGATACTGGTAAGTGTCATCTTCAACACGACCTCTCGATTACGATAACGCGCGTTTACATGTTAATCATTCCAGACAAAAGAGAACGAGCGATACATGCGACCTCTCGTTGTGATAACGTTTTTTCATTGACTCCTGTATGACGTACTGATAATTCCAGACAAATCAAAACAAATGATACGACCTCTAGTTGTGATAACGCTACCTCTGCGCTACATGCCAAAAACAAATTCAGACGGAGATAAGACACAAGTGAGTGCCGTCTATGATATGTACGACTTCCCGTTACAACCAGTAATGTTTCCTAGCAGAAATTCACAAGACAGAGTATCGTATGCATTCATTTCGCTCAAGCAAGCATACAAATTAATAACAATCTGAAGTCTCCTCACTGCTGTAGATGTCAGTCTGAAGTTTCAGTGTATCTGCTTATTTCGCAACAAGTATAGAACTGCTGAGCGTTCCTGCCTTTCTCCCCCAAACAAAGGAACACTAGCGGACTCTGTCAGCGTTTTACTACAGTTGAACATAGACATCACCTACAGTCCTATTTCCCTGTTGAAGATGTCCACATGACGCGTCCGCCTCCCATGGGTCCGTAGATGATGCAGTCTTGTACGGATTTGAGCGTGGAGATCACTGGCAATCGTCCGGTTGTACGTTGACCCGTTGTCATCGATTATCCAGCATACGACTAGGAGGCCGAAGGTAGAAGAGTCCAAGAAGAACTCCAGCTCCTAGGCGTCTACGTGGTGAGCCAACGAGTATATATATTGAAATAAATGAAACACGTATAGAACAACAGTACTACTAGCTGTAGTATTAGTAAAAAGTTGTGGGCGTATCACGCAGCTTGCGAAAAAAGTAAAAATTGAGTGCGTCAATTATCTAACTAACCAGTCGAACTCACAGCTAATGACTGATGATGAGGTGTTTCGTATTTTTATCACTTTAATCTTGGAAAGTACGAAATTGCTCCGCACCGCATTTATTCGCTTTTTATTTGCCCAAAAGGTGCTGGCGTTGATGATGATCATATCTCCACCTACCTCCACAACACCATTATGACTAGTAACACAGCCAAGCACAATACTAATAATCATCAGAACAGCAAGCTGGCACCGCAACAAGTCTTAGAGTACTGTACTTGGGGCAGGGGTGAGGAAGAAGCAGAAGAAAACGTCGTCCGTGGAGTGGTAGCACTTCTCGGAGCTTGGGCGGCGGGTCGAGAAGAAATATACGTCTGCGTCGGTCCGGCTTCCTACGCGCAACCAGCAGTGCGGGAAGGTTTTGACGTACAACCGCGCCGATATTACATGGGAATAAACAAGTTTAGATATGTATCGTCCCGTTCCACCATGGGCAAATATATTGACCGTCCCGCTCCGTCAAAAATAAAAACAGCCGTGGCGTCCCGCCGTTGGGGGGAAAAATTACCGTGCTGTCCCGCCGAGGGAAAAAGAGGTTACCGTCCCGTCCCGCCGAGCGAAAAAAAGTAACCGTCCCGCCACGCCGAGGAAAAAAATATTACTCTCCCGTCCCGCCGTGGAAATTTATCCCGTTGAATTTTACCGTCCCGTCCCGCCGAGAAAATGTGCACCCGCTGTGCCGTTCCGCAAACTTTTTGTGTCTTCTTTTTACCCTCCCGCCCCGTCCCGCTGTCATTTTGCTTCCCGACAAACAAGAAAAATCCGTCCCGTCCCGTCCCGCCACGATTCTGAGTCACGGTGATAAGCCTGGAAGATTTCCCTCAATTTGCAAAGGCTTGGAAGTTGTCGATGTTGTAACCCGTCTCGGAAACGATGTTTTGAGGCGGAGGTCCTGCTGTGACTTCGAGGGTTGAAAGCCTAGCAGGGTGTCTCCGAGCCTCGGTTGCGAACTTCGGTGCAGAGGTCGTTGAAGGTCTGCTTGTCGCAGGGTTTGGTCAAAGATGTCGCTCAGCTGGTTCTTCGATGAAAAAAAAACAATAATGGTTTTACTTTGTCTGATCCAGTCGCGAAGTGCCGCAAAAAGAATGGCGATATGCTTGCTACGGTTCGAGTAGTTTCAATTTATTTGCTGCGAGGTGGAGAGCGCTCCTATTGTCCGAGGAGATCTTGAAGGCCCTGAAGTGCTTCCAGCTCAACTCGCCAAGGATGCCCAAAAGGTAAAAAATGCCTTGCTTGGCGCACGCGCTCATAGCCATCACCCCTGACTCGGTTGTGCTCTGCGATGTTTTTTCTGGAGTTGACTCGAAAAATGTACCAAATCCCCAGCTATGAAAAACATAGTGCCGGTTATCGATATCATTTTTTCAGGATCACCCAACCCGTATGATGCATCCCAATATCATCCAAGTCGAAAATGCCCTCTCTCTTGTAGCTGATAGGTAGGTTTGATGTAATGCGAAGATAGCGCAGAATCCTCTTGACTCCAGTTAGGTGTACTGTTGTTGTAGGCTTGGCCATGTACCGAGCTGCTTGCATTGTACTGAACGCAATATGAAATCTCGTACACTGGGTGGGACATATCAGGCTGCCCACCATTGCTTGGTACAGCTTTGTCGTTTTCTCGTCGAGGGGAACACTCCTGTCGGGGTTAGACTTGAGTTTCTTTCCAGTTCCCGGCGTATGCTCTAGATTAGAATCGCCCATGTTGAAACGTGCGAGCACCCAGAGCGTGTACTCACCCTGATTTAGCTCGATGATGCAGGCCGCGATGCCTTGGGGTTATTTTGTTGAGTGCTTTTGTCGATTTTGCAAGTGTTGCACGCCGAGAGCCAGAAAAGTTACCCGCTATCTGCGATATTTTCCACTCTAGTCATCACTTGCCCGTTGGGATATCCCAGCCTCTTATGCCAGATGTTAGCCCCGACCATGGCTCAAAAATCCGTGGTAGATGTTTAAGCAACTAGAGCTGTCTCGGCCTGTAGAGTGTCGCCTGAAACTGTGGGTAAAGCTGTCTTCTGATGTCTGGCTTTCCGCTGCTGTCATAACGTCGAGATGGTCCAGAGTAGAATAGTAGTCGTCTTTACGAAATGGAACATGAAAGTCGCCCAGGTCCAGATACGAATGCTCTGCGATAACCATGCTGACCCCCTCGGCTGCTGCTGTTCCCCCCGAAAATAGGTGACGCCCCAGTCCAGGTACGATCGCAACATGAAGCCGTACGGAGTGCTTGGAGCCTAGCTGTTTCAGTACTATGGTAACCGAGACCCCTTTGCCAATACCAAAAAGGCGATGATTGCCGGCGACGTTGATTGTCACCGGTGGGTCTAGGTGTATGTAGTCAAGCATTTTCTGTTCGATACCTTGGAGAAGCTGGTTGTCGATGAAGTGGCTGGAAGCACCGCTGTCTGCGGTCACACTGAAGTTGATGGGCGCAGCAGGGCTGTAGGTGGAAGGTACTGCGATGAAAGAGTAGCCGATACTTTCAGGAGGTGTAGATGAAGGAGTCGTGATGGTCGAAAACTAAACTGTAGTTGTTGCAGCAGCAGTTGCAGATAGAGCACACGTAGCAGGGCTGTAGGCTTCCACTTGCGTTGATGAGCTTGGAGTGATTGCGTTGTTGGCGTGAGCGTTGTCGGTCTTATAACGCTGGCCGTTGTATTGGCCAGAGCGAGGGTTGCGGTTGGTACCGTTTCCCCGCTTTTGCACAAGGCACTCGCTACTGTCGTGTCGATCGGTGCGATGCAGGCTACATCAAGGGTTCTTGCGTGTAGTGGAAGTTGATTTCCCCATCGATTTCTTGCGTGCATAATATTTTTGAAAACGATGGCCTGAACAGGTCACTACGGCTGATGATGTCCTCGTTGTGACTATGACAGATTCACTTCCCTTCGTTTTGCGAGAAGGCCCGTTGCGCATAAATTGATTCGCATGCATCTCACGCATGGTAATCACTGCTTGTTTAAGAGAGAAGTCATCATCGGCTCCGGCGCTGAATTTTATCTGTACATAACCGTCCGTGAGTCCTTCCATTACTATGTCCAGTATGTTGTCGTCCTTGAACACCTCTCCCATGTGCACCAGCTCGTCTCTTGAATGGTGAATTTCGTTGATGAATGAATCCGGGTCCTTCCCTTCTGACATGAATATTTTCGTAACTTGATGTTTGAGAATACGCCTATGCTGGCGAGTGGAATTCTTATACTTGTTAACCAAATCACCCCAAGCAGCCTTCCCGTCCCTTCATTCACCTTGTTTCGGCTTGTATTTCACAAGAAAAGTCGCCGTTGCTCCTGAAGTGTTCAGAAACAAAAAGTCGTAGAGTAGGCGGTTATCACGGTGCCATGCTCGGATGTCGTCGATGTTGGAGATGTTGTCAACCGTAAACCATAGAGCTGATGCCGAAACTGGAAACGAAGATGAGTCTGCTGCTGTCGTCGCCGGCTCGATGCCGGGTCTTTGTGCAGTTAAAGGACGCGGAGACTATGGTTCCGTATCGGTAGCAGGTGTTCCCCCCGTGACGTACTGTGTTCTATACAATAAACCGACAGGAGTTGTTTCCCCTGTGGCAGGCTGAGCAGCCGATTCGTCGACGATCCGCCTGCGTGCCACAGCACGCGAAGGTTTGCTCACCATACAAGGACGAGGACGAATATGTATGGGTTCAGGGTAAGGACGCCCTTCTAGAATGTCAGAACTCCCAAAATGACGCATATCTATTACGGACTGGGCCATGTGTTTCCATACGTCGTACTTAAGTCCCGTAAATTTACCACCGACCGCTCTGACGCGCTTGTCCACCGCATCAGCTGCTTTGGTTGATACTCCCATGACGATGCTACTGATGATGTAGTGGGGGCTTGATTGTTACTTTTTGAAATATTTCCTCCGCACTTAAGAAAGTGACGATCTTGTGTTTAATTTCTTCTTGGAAGATGTTGGCGAACTCAGCAGCGTGCCGCCGCTCGTTGCTTGGTACCAGTCGATGTGTAGACTAGACGTCGAGGCTCAAAAACTGAAATAATGAAGCGTGTCGAGGCTCTGTCTCTCAAGTAAGAGACGGCAGAGGTGGCACCGAAGTGCCTGTGAAGATCACTTCTGAAGAAGAGAAGAAATGGCTTGAAAAAGTGCTCATTTAGCCAAAAAAGGACAAGAAGAAGAGCGATCTAGGTGGGGGATGCCTTCACCTGATCACGGGACAATACCAACGCTACGGGCAGGTGTGTTCGACAGCAGCCCGCCCTGTTCCTTGCGACATCCCATAGAACGTCCTTGTAACGTCCTCTGTAACTTTCTCTGATGGTAACCTGATTACCCTGCACTACAATCAACTCCCTTGTACAAGTTGATTATTATGCGTGGAAAGAACAACCTCCTATTTCTCAGCATATAGCATTATCCGCATCTAGAACTAGCTACGATACTTAGTTCACTTGTTGTGCGGAGTGACTTCACGTCAACATAGATATTGATCCCAACGTCCATACTTCAATAACCTTGTCTGCCAACATCTCCCCAGGTCACGGTGAATCCCCATCAGCTAAAGTACTCTGCACGCCTGGAATGTGTTTTTCAGTGTGGTTCCATCCGCCTGCAAGTTCAAGGCGCCCTATGCAGCATTCTCATGAGTAGGCAGGCCCTTTTGTCTGTGGGCTCCCCGCTTCGCGACACCCACGAAACGGTCGGTATATTGTTGCCTCGCATCAGACTATCGTCGCCTGCCGCGTCTGGCCTGTCTCCTACCAATTCGAATATCACTCACGCGGTCATAACCATTCCTACTGACTCTAGGGGGTTGATGCTGATGGTGCAGGTCTCCTGACGATCGCTTTCCTTTTTGAGTTTCGCAGTCAGCTCAGTCGGCAAGTCGTATCTCCAAAATACCTTTTTCTTCACGCACAAACCTCCCACCGTCTCAAAACTTGCTCAGACAGATAGTACATTTTGGCGGCTCGTTTTATCGCCGTGTAGCAGGGCGCGCTAAACGCCTCTCCTTCTAGTAGCAGCTCGTGATTAATCGTCCACTTCCAGAGGAGGAGGCCCGCATGAAACTCTCTGCCAGGCTCTACCATGCGGTCCTGATTATTTCTTGCGTTTCCGTCGTGTAACCCGAAGTCAGTCGCAACAGCCTCCATACGAGATACCTGCCCGCTCGCACTACGTACGCGAGGTTCCAAAACGTCCGGGACACGATGAAAACGTTCTCTGTCGACGCTCGCCTTCTGCTCGAGGGCCACTGGCCAAGCAGCAGCCTTTTTATATCGTTAGCCTTTTCTCGCGGAAACGAGGTTCCTATTATGTGCGAGTTGATAGTGAATCCTAACGCGTCAATCGCGGAGTACCAGTTCGTACTCTTCTTCGGGGAAAAAATAGGCGATACCCCATTCTCCCCCGGTCCGAATAATCGCACGTGATCTGAAGCGAGGGAGGCCGATTCAATTACGGCCCTCTTGTCGTTGTCTGAGTTTTGAACCCTGATTGAGAGATAGTCGTCTACGTACACGGTTGCGACGAATGGGTCGGCCATCTCTTCCCCACTGTGCGCTCTGATGTTTGCGTCCGGCAGAATCGGCGTGGGTGTGTACCCTCTTCCCATCGCTATACCACCTCAACGTGGGCCATCATTTATTGTACTTCGCCTAATAGTTGAGTTGACTTCAGGGTGGTGCTGCAGTGCGCGTGTTCAGCTGCGGCAGACGTGACGCTCCAGAAACCCGGGGATCCTGACCATCATAAGGCTGATCGAAATTCAATCACGACCAGATCTCCTACTGTATCAAAACAATTGTGAGCTTGGTCGGGGTCGACCCGCTCGTTCCTGAAGGCGACCGACACATCGGCCTTCTCATCAGAATTCTCCCTACTGGGACCTTCTTTCTCAGTGCCACGAGTTTATAAAGCAACTCGTGCAGCGTGTGTGCGTACAGGCATTGGGGCACAGTGCCAGGGTCAGTATCTGCGTTGAATCCACCTTTCTTCCCTCGACGCTGGCAGTCAAACAAGTGATCATTTATGATCCTGGCCTTCTGCGTCACTACGGCGCTCAATGGAGACACTCTTAGATTAGGTATTCTGTGCGCAGCTGATTTCGGTACTACTAAGCATTTATGTTGTTCTATATCTTCGTCGATCTTCGTGCCCAGGCCGCTGGCAAGAGCTTGTTAACGTTGGGGTGGTTTCCGAAAGGTAATGCGCGCTCTAGATCTACGCCGGTCGCTGCTACGTGTACAGGTACCCCTCCTGTGACTATCGTGATTAGCTCGTCGACTGCCCCGGACCGTTTCAGGTCTCCGAAGTACCGTAGTATGTGTACGGGGTCTATCGGTGGTGCAACCAGGGATCATCCCTTCGCTCGAGCCACGTCTCCCACGATGCGTCGCTGATCTCGCATCACGATTGTGCAAATACTGGCGAGCGTATATAGGGGTTCTTCTCTTTCTCGGGCGTCAAAATCGTTCTTCCCGAGCTTTTCTTTTTCTGCGTGCCAATACTGCACCATGCTGTGTGACCGTTTTCGACTGCGCGACTCCTCACTAGGAAACCGTGAACGTGCTGACCCGATACTCTCTCGCACGTATATCGAAACAAGCGTGATTTCGTCTGACTGCTGCAAGGGTGGCTGGTCCCTACCCTTGTTCCCTCTGCCAAGCCAGGTGTGACGTCTGTGCTGCTGTGGGAATTTCTGTGTACTGGATAGGTGGACGGTTCTCTTGTTTTGAGCCTTCTGTAGTATCGACACCGTATCGATTCGCGTGAAAGTGGGGTAACTGGCTCTTTGCTCGAGCTGTTCTGTGTTGTAGTGTGAGTCTTCCGCGTCGCCGATACTGTCTCGATTTTGGTTGGAAGGGGATAATCTGGCCCTTTGCTAACACCAAGCCTGCTGTACTGAACCTTCCGCAGCCTCGGTACTGTCCCGATTCGCGAAAAAGGGGGGTAATCTGGCCCTCTGTTCAGGCTGAATGTCCCTTTATCGAATACTCCCTTCTTCTGGGTTATCGCTGGTTGATACACGTCGCGAGGCTGGCAATCTGATTCATGCGATGAAGTGCGTTGCTGTCTTTGTACTTGCGAACGAATCGTATTATGCTGTTTGAGCTCCAAACCCATCAACTCTCTCTCCTGCGTACGCTGACGACCGAAGGGGGTCTCCGTGCGGCGGAGGGCGGGGGGGTGGGTGTTTCAGATATACGAGGGTGGATGGGACGAGTGGTCTGGCTTACTGCTACAATGTGATCCTACGTGAATCACATTGTCTTTTTGGCGTGCGGTCTCTTGTCGGGCTGCTGTCTCGAACGAGTCAATGCACTGCTTTTGTTTCTCGGTTTTCAACTTTACCGTGAAACAGGGCCGGCGAGCGTCCTGCGACGATGTCAGCGGCTGACCGCTCCTGGCGCCGCCAGCCCACAGGGTCAACAGCCCGCCAGTGGTAGCGCACCCGGGAGATTGGTAAACTTGTAGAAGAAGCTGAAGTTGCTGCTACTGTTGCTACCGCTGCTGCTGCTGCTGCTGCTGCTGCTGCTGCTGCTGCTGCTGCTGCTGCTGCTGGTTGATGTTGATCCTGCTGCTGCGGGTAACCGGTTCTGCAAAGTCGATCAATTATCTGGGCGCGCTACTGACGAGCTTTGCTGCGACCTCTCGTTGTTGCCGCAGCTGCCGTCTACGCGCCCGCAGTTCTAGTGACTAGACGCTTTCGGCTGTCGTCTACTCTCGCCTCATCTCACTATTCTGCAAGTTTCAACAACATACACCCCCCTACGGGAAGTCACATTTACTTCCAAACTGTGGAAATTATGGAGGAAATGCTCTCCGATAAGAATGAACCGCCATTCATTCTTGTCGGAGAGCTTTTTTCAAATATTTTCGACATTTGGTTCGCGCAACTTTTTAGACTTCCATATTTCCCATTTTTTTTGTCCAAATATTGGAATGTCCACAAAGTCGATTTTCAAGTTTTTGGAGAATTTCCCGAATAGTGACAGAACGCCTACGTATATTGATGCATATCTCCAATTATTTCCAAACTTAGGAAATTATGGAAAAAAGCGCTCTCCTGACGTTTTTCTCGCCTCCCACTTTGAAAGACGGCATGATATTTTGCCAACGAAAAAATTACAACATGGCATGTCTTACAAGCAGGAGTTTCTCGCAGCAGGTGCAACTACTACTGAGTTTTGTTTGTACTGATGTACGACATATCCAGCAGCAGTGCGTCTCCTCCTGCAGCATAGCAGCAGCAACAGTAGTAGTAGGACACACCAGGCCAGGGTCAGCGCCGCTGTACGCTCGGCTTGCGACGGTCGAGCTCTTTGTACGCCGTACTCGATGTTGTGTGTTGTTCCTGATTCCATACTCATCATTCAATTGTTCAAGGACGAAAATCTACAACCTGGCAATATGCATGTATGTGGCCAGCAGAGCTTATAGTAACAGTTATGCCACCAAACTACTACTGTTGTACAATATCTACTATCAATACAGCAGATATTTTCCTGCTCCTCCGTCCCCTCATCAGAAGGAGGGCGGGCTTAACAATTTCACCTGTAGTATGTCTTGGGGGCATGGCTCAAACGTTGCTGTACAGTCTGCACATCAGTGTTTGTAGTTGGGTTCCGTTAGATATATAGGTAAAAGGGTTGAAAGAACAAAAAACGTCTCTGCCCCGCGGTGTCCAGCCCCAGTCTGCGTGCTGCTGCTGTGAACAGGCCCAGTCTGTCTGCTGTGGACTGCTGCGGGTAGGCCACTCTTTTCTGCTGTGGATAGATAGGTACAGTCTGCGTGCTGCGGGCAGGCACACTCTGCCTGCTGAACATACACATAGTCAGCTATTGCTGTGGGCAATCACAGTCTGCATGCTGTGGACAGCCACAGTCTCCCTGCTGTTGGCAGGTACAAGAAAAAAAACACTACGATTTTGTATTTCAAACATGGCTCAACGCGGCCATGTGCCTACACACGTTGCCTCACCTAACTCGACCAACTGTGAACAGCTCACCACCGCACCAGCACGATAAATTGTGTGTGTTCGTGTGTGCGTGCACAGAGCCCGCCGGAACTGAAATTGGTGGCATGTGCATCGAACGCGGTGGAGAAACGTGGACCAACCAAATAAATGTTGAATTATGCACACAAACTCACACACACCGACTGGAAAACTCAAATCAAGGTACCCAACCCTCGTACAATCCGTTATGAAGAGGCTTTTGTTCCCTTGGAAAACCATACCTGGTGTAAAAAAGGCTAGCTCCGCTCGCTCGCCTCATCCTTGCTGTACATAGTGGAGATGTACAGGACAAGCTTCGTGGCCACAAAAGCAACAAAACACAACAGACATATCACTGTAAGTTGTAATGCAAAAAAGCGGCGTAGACGACGCAATGCCGAAAGGGAGATCATCCTACCCCTGGATACCCTTTTAGTACAACAGGCACAACGCGCCCTGGTGCATGCTTTTAATAGCAATCCAGGTAAGTTGAAAACAGAAAAAATAATCGTAAGACGCGAAGAGAACAAGGAGAAAAATCCTTGTGCCTTGATGGAGTATACCTGGTACCGTATAACATGCAAGAGTACGGCCAAGGTTACACACACGCCCCAGGGGATAAATTGCAGACCTCGTTTCCTCCAAAATATGTTGAGCAGACAAACCGATAATGGTGGTATTGGAAAAATATTGTCGAGAAGGTTGCATCGACGCACCGCTCGTCGAATTCGGCACGCCGTCGTCGAAAAGCCCAGTTATGAAGATCGTTCAAGAGGATCTGTTATCTCAAAAGTTCGGTGATGAGTAGTAAACATGACAGCACGAACAGGTAGTAAAAGGCGCTTCACTCCGCAGGCGGCCTTCGCCGCCCGCTATGCTCGCTCACAGGAAGGCAGAACACATCAAAATACCATGCCAGGCGGACAAAGGTCCACGATTGAACATAGTTTTGTTATGGTCCATCGTGATCGTACAAACTGGCGATTTGGTAATGCCAAGAGTCCCGCCGCAATGCTTCAGGAGAGAACAGCTCGGACGCCAAATACTTACGCCTTGCGTCGCGCGTGGTAACAGGACGTACGTCGCCCTCTACGCTCGCTCACATGCCATCCGTACGTAGGTACGCACGTACATACCCGAGGTAGGGTAATTCTTCTCCTCTCTTTTACCTACATACCCGAGGTAGGTAGGTACGTACGTACATACCCGAGGTAGGGTATGTACTGCTGTACGAAAGGGAAAGCACAGAACGGCAGAGCAGCACCACATAAGCAATATATATAAAAAATACAAAAATAAAGAAAATCAAATATATCCCCGTCCCCTCAAGTGATACTTGTCTGCCTGGTTGGAACACCTTGCGCCTATCAAAAAAATGACAAGAATCTCCCAGCAGAGCTTCTCCCTAAAACTCCTACGCCGCCCGCGCCTCTCGCGACCACCTTTTTCTTTACTTTCTGCCAAAGTGAACCCCGTCGACCGCCTCGCGTTAAGCCCGGGTCTCACCGTGCACGTCGTCCGCCAGCCCGACAATGTTACTAGTCAGCCTGGGTACCTCCTTCTTCGATTTTCAGCCCAATCGCAAAAATGAGCACCGCTGAAATAATATCTTGCGATTGCGAACGGCCCTTAAACACTCGTGCATACTCTGTCAAGAACCACAATGGAGGCCAGACAGAGCCCATTCATGCATCCCTCTCGTTTCGAGGCACACGCGATGCCTTGGCACGAAAGTGATGACCGCGCTCCTTGCAACCTCCGTTTCACCCGCCAGCACCCGCTGACACCCGCGACGGCGCCGGGCTCTCTCGTTGTGCTTTACTCGGAGTACACGCACGCACACGAAAATAAAGAAGAAAAAAGACAGAAAGGACCGAGAGTGCCAAAAAAAATGGAGAAAACAGAGCAGATAACCGCCGGGAAGGTCCGGCAAGTGATGAAGGGAGGCGGTTTCGAAGTGCGAGCTCTCAGAGGCCAGGGATGTACCAACCGAGCGAGCTCAGGAAGCGAGATCTATTTAAGTGTCGCTAACCACACGTGTGCTTCGGCGATGGTGGTGGGGTCAGATCCTACAGCAGCAATAACAATAATAATCACACAAAAGCTTTTTCAACGATGGTGGTTGTTTGTCAAACGAGAACATCCTCTCTACTGATCAACATCGTGCACAGGTTGCCATGGTATACCATCTATGGTATGCCACGGCACCCACCTCGGCGTGCCAAAGAATCCTACGCCACACCATGGGATGCCGTGGGGATGCCATGGTATGTCATGGGTGGCCATGCTACGCGAAATATAGTTGTGTAAAACCCTGACAATCAGTTTCCGTGCCGATTCGTCAGTCCTTGGTAGATACTAAACAGAGTGCGATCACGATAACTACGCCACGGAGATGCTATTGCTGTATATTAGTACCCATACTGCAGCGCAGACAGAAGTGCAATGCCAAACCGTGCCATCGTACTCACGACAGACACTATTCATGAAAGGGAGGAAACGAAATAAATAGATCGAATGAAAAATGTAGCAGCTCGCCTAAATTTCATATATATAAAGATGATGCCACGACGAAGTTCTAGATAGAGCTTTCTCAGGGATCGGTATAATGAGGTGTTTCTTGTACGTGTAAGAGCCCATGCTGCATGATGTGCAAAGGACTCAACGTTGGCAGCTATACTGCCGTCGCGAAGAATAGAACTATCCTACTGCTACTGTACCTTGGTACCGATCGTTCTATTCTCCCTGGCGATTGGCACATGGTGCGTGCTATATCAACAAGTACAACAAAGACGGCGCCATCGTATATCTTTCGAATTGCATTACCATTATCATCTCCTGCGTCGTGGGAGAGATAGCGGCCCCTGTCCTCTGCCAGATACCTGTATCGCAGCTTCCTGAAATATCCAGAGTATCTCGACCACCCCATTTTACGTCTCTCTCCCTACTATGATACCAGCCGTCTTTCTAACTACAGTAGTAGTGCGGCCTTGAGTTGTCTCCGATTCATAAATCCGAATGGTACAGTACCGTTCTACTCCTCCGATATAACTTAAGCATAACCAAAACAGGCGAAAAAAAAAACCTCTGTGACCCAAGCTACTCGTGTACCCCCCC
>JBBMHQ010069665.1:0-13197 GCA_037834295.1 Postelsia palmaeformis
GACGGCTACAAGGGACCCTCGCTACGCGACCTCTCCACGGCGACCTCTCCGCGTCATCATCGGCTCTCTCTCACTGCCAGCATAGGCTTTACATATGTATATTATATATAATACATATATATATATATATTATAATATATATATGGTAAAATATATATTATATCATATATATATAATATAATATATATAGTATATATATGATATAATATGTGATATATATATATTATATCATACATATATGTATTTAATAATATATACATATATGATATAATATATATATACATGTAGTATATATATGATATAATATATATATATATATATATATATATATCTGTAGCCGTTATTGAGGGGAACAAAACAACAAATTTATATACTTCGAAGTATACGAGTGTACCGTATGTACGACATGCAAGATGATATTACTGGGCCGCATGTCAGAGCCGACTTCTCTTCGGTAGCAGGGGAGAGGTGCACCTGACAAAAAAAGACCCCTTCTGGGAATATCTCGTCGAGATCAACCCGCAGACGCGTCGCGCAGCGTCCGTAATCTCTCCGTTTTCGATAAGTCCATTGTGAAAATCCGGCCGAGGGTGTGTGTAAGTGTGATTTTTTGTGTTGTATGGTAGCCCATTTGAGTGCGTATCGGTTTTGGCGTACTAGTTTGTTGGTCAAGGTCAGTCGACGGGTGGAGGGTAGTGGAGCTCTTTAAGGCAGAGAGGAGTCTCAAGCAAATTAGGTGCTGCGCCAGGGACGCTCGAAACAAAAGCAATGACACAACGCTGCATAGACTTAGTCGTAGACGCGGAGGGGGGTGTATACCAAAATCATGGAACCCTCATTCTACAAAGGACCGTGGCTTTTCGTGTAATTCGTGCAGATATCTGACGATTATGGTTTGTTTCTCATTCTGACCTTGGAAAGGAAATTGCACTCAGAGGCCGTTTTGTCTCCCTTCTTCGTATGCTCTCGGCTATCTCTACCGCCGGACGCGTCAAACCATCATGTCGCTCTCGCCTGTGGGGGGTTGGAGAAGCTCTTCATTTCCTGGATGCTCTTCTTGTCAAGCGAGTCGAGCGCCTTGATCGAGGCGTAGTACGCAGGCATAGCTTCGTCCAGATCCTTTGCGCGAGCAAGGGGGAACGGCGGCGGGAGCGACGATAGCGGTGGCGGGTGGTGGTGGTATCATTAATGGTTTGAATGGCGGTGACAGTGGTGGGGTGACGGTGGTAGCGGTGGTAGATGTTCACCTCGTCGGGAGCCAGCCCACCCCAAGGATTCGTCAGGGGGTGAGAGGAAACTTCGATTACTTTTCAGGGGGGCGAACCTTTGATCATTTGTCGGGGCTGCGAGTAATCTTCCATCATTTCGTGAGGGGTGCGAGGCGCACTGCTGAAGGTTTGAGGGCACCTCCGATAGATTGTCAGTCGTCCAGAAAAACATATGAGGCATTTTCGGATGACTGCTCAGAGGTGCAGCCAGTCACGATCGATTCTTGACCAGTGGGGTGCGCACTTATATAATATAGGGTCACCGTAGCCGTAGGGGCGGGTTACTGGTCAAAACCGTGTAGGCTGGTGCGCTACAGACATCTGGCTTGACCGTAAGTTGATGAACCATAAGCATTAGAACTCCGGCACTGAAGTCGATTATATTATCTACCGCAGCGCCCAGCTACCAGAGCTGCTTCCTGTGGGTGATACTGCAGTTATCGTTTGGCGTCATTGATTTACCCCAGCCGCCCGCTACTTTGTCGTGGATGCTGTTAGGCAGCAAATACGACGGAAAGGCTATGGTATATTTCTGTCTTTGTATGTGGCGTTCTCCAAGATTAAACGTATTCCCTCCGTCTTATTGGTGGGGCCATCTATGCTTGTAGGAGCCCCCAACAGTGTTCGAGTATTTTCCCCCTTTGTCAATATGCCCGTGTGTTCACGTGGCTACTCGTACGATAAATATGGGTGTACCTTTTTGCAGTCATCCTTGATGACCTGTACGTTGGCGGCGACTTTGTTGGCCTCCGAGACATCTTTCTCCACTATCGCCTGCTGCTCGTCGGCTGCGAGCTGGTCGGCCGTGACCTGTTTCGCACCGCGTGCGACGCAGGATCGATGCCAGTCCGTGCACGGGACGACACAGTTTATTGCCGAGTGTGTGCACGGGAAGATGGAAGGACACAAAACTGTCCAGTGCTCACTCGTAGCAACATCCTTCGCACGGCATGTGGACTGACTACCGTATGTAGTAGTTCATTTCTTTTGCGACTACGAAAGATTTCTTAGATATCAGGCATGCTGCTACTACAGCAATCTTTCCCACCCTGCCCAAATTTAGGCAGCGTATCCCTGACACGCACTGTAGATGCAGTTATTGTCACACTATGCGACGACCGGGCTATTCCCTGCGCTGCGCAACCGAAAATGCTCCTTGCTATCTGATGGAGGCATCGTGATGTCTCGTGCAACCCTGACCCTACTCCGATGAACGTGATGTTTCGTGCAACCCTGCCTACTCCGAAACTGAAATTAGCCTAACGAAAAACCTCCGCTGTGGACGGGTTATACACAAGAAACAAGCACTACAAGCCCGTGAACAGAAGATGAAGTGCCCTGGTACCAGCCGCAGCCATCGGCGTGTACGGCCGTTGTTTTATTCTTCACTTATCACTTGTGTCCAAATAAAAAATATAAGATATGACGAGGATAACTTTGCTTGGGAAGCTTGGTAGAAAGACCACAGCTGGGTGCCGGGACTGACCTTTTTGATAAGTATTTCCGTATCGATAGCGGCCTTCGCCAGCTGGGGCTGCATTTCCGTCAGCGTTTCCTGCTCCCCCCCCGAAGCGGAAGAAGCACAAGAGGCAGTTACCGAAATCATTGCGATGGGAGTGCAAGAAGCAGAAACAAAGGATAGCGTTGCAAAATTTGAAAGGGTAAGCTTATATAGTGGAAGCCCGAATCATTAGTTGTTGTATCGGCCGCGCGAGTCGGCAAAAGGAGACGGTACACATAGCACTGAAGTATCGGTTATTGGAAAACGTTACAACACGGTGTCTGCGTGAGTGCTGCCTATCAATGCGCTGCCTACTGTCGCGCTTCATGGCGGCGGCGCCTACCTGCAGCTCGTTGACCATGACTTTTGTCTCCTCCAGCTTTTGCAGACCATTGCGGTAGCGGCCCTCGTTTATTCGCACTGACTCTCTTTGGGTGCCCAACATCTCCAGGTAGAGCTTGATCAGCTCCAGGTACGACGTGGGCGTCGTGTACGTCTTTCGCCCCAGCTCCCGCTCGAATCTTTGCATGCGCCGAGGAAAAGGACACATAAGCGCCCTCAGTGACCATCAACAACTGTTTCGCTTTTTCGTGGAGGCTTTCACCGACCATTGCCCACCCCACGGGTCGGACTCAGGAGGTCTGCAAAATCTCAAGGATTGGGTTGGGTCGGCTCGGCTCGGCTCAGAAGGTATTCGAAGTCTCACCGGGTCGGGTCGAGTCGGGTCATTTGGTGTTCGAAGTCTCACGGGCCGGGTCGAGTCGGGTCGGAAAGTATTCGAAGTCTCACGGGTCACGGGTCACGGGCCGGTTCGGGTCGGGTCGAGTCGGGCTATTCCATCCGATCCGACCGGCGAGTTTTGACTCGACTCGTCAACCGCCTACCGTAGAGCAGCGTCAACTATATGCTTCGCCATGCCGTTCCTCAGCGTGCTGCTTGGCCCCTTCGAGGACTGCAGAGGACTGCCGACTGCAGAGGACTGCCGACTGCAGAGGACTGACGACTGCAGAGGACTGACGACTGCAGTCAGTCCCGTTAAGGGGCACAAAGTACTTAAAATTAGAGTGGTTTGTCTCTACAATGGGGCTGAAGTTTTCGCCCTAGAAGGGTTAATTATGAAGGCTAGACACCTCGGAAACATCTGAATCATGTACACTTAGACCCATCTGCAGATAGATCATCTAGTTTCTCACCTGCATAAACCCATCGACTTTGGATGCACAGTTCGATCGCGTTTTCACCACTGCCTTTTTCATATCTTGCTGTGCGAGCGGGAGAGATATCACGGCACGGAACGAAAAAACTCAAATGTATTGCCGTTCGCACCGCACGATAAAAAGGCAGTGATGAAAAAAAAAACGCCCAAATTGTCCATCGATAGTCGATGGGTCTATAGAGGGCCGGGGGGGGGGGTGGACGAAGGTCTCGCTCTCGAAACGCGGAGCCTGGACAAACAGATCGCCCTGGCTTGACAGCGTCCATGGCGGTTGTGGTAGGTGTGGAACGGGGGGGGGGCGTATTAAAGAGGACCTACGGTAAACACAAAAGCCTTCCTGGTATATATTTCGCTATTTTTACTAACAATACTTGGTCCTATTTACCACGGCTCCCCGTAACAATAGCTGGCTTGTTTTTTCTTTCATGTGCTGCGCCTCGGGGGGAAACTAGGGGATTGTACTCGGATTATGCATGTCCGTAGTCGAATCACCGTACACCCTCCTTGCACCCCTGCAGTGCCGGGACGGAGCACGTCGAGTTTTCACCGACTAGGCAGACATCGCTTGCACCAAGCGTGAAACGAAACGTGAGGTGTTCGGCGAGTCGTATAAAGGGTGAGCCGCGCCCTACCAAGACAATGCTTGTGAGGCGGAATTTCTTGTACTCGTATACGGAAGACAGTGTCCACTGATTTTCAGCGTCGGGGGGGGCGGGGGGTGCACTCCATATCATGCCTTGGGGGGGGGGGGTACCTTGGGTACATACGAAAGCGGAGGAATAAGAGGTTCAACGTGTAGAGGAAACCAAGACTATTCTGAGAACGGAAATACCGGGAATGCGGGGGAATAAAAATTAGAATGTGGAGATATGGCGGGCGCCGATACAAGAGACCCTGAGCCCTAAGCACCCCTACTAGAACATGCCGCCACAGTACGATATCAACTCCCCATGCCCGTAGGTCCCTACAGCGGGGACCGACCTCGAAAAATGCCTTTGGGGCGGTTGCTTACTGGCGGCAGACTTGTCCCGCTGCTGGTGCTGCTGGTGCTGCTACGGTAGTACGTACGCGCATTGCCTTTCTCTCTCCCCTTGACGGCCATTGAGAGGCGGCTACAAATAGAGCTACTCGTAAGTCTGGCTGGCAGAGTACTTCGACGGACAGCGTTAGTGGCACCCTGGTAAATAAAACACATGCCACATCAGATACTACAACACCCACCATTGGCGTATGTATGAGCTTGCAGCAGCTCGCGCGGCGCGCGAGCACAGGCCTAACAGACTCTTTCAGGGAAAACTGCATATGTGCAGTCCCATTTTTGGGACAAACCAGTCGAATTCTACGTAGATTGTCCCCCAAAACGGGACTGCACATAAGCGGTTTGCGCTAAAAGGGTCAACCCTTTTAATACCGCAGTGTACATGTACCTACATTTGACACTACAGTAATTCCAAGTGTCTTTGTGCCTACGATGGTAATGCGGTCCTAAACTGCGTCAACTAACGCCTCACAGCTCTATCTTTGGTCAGAATTTTTCTGACGCGACGGGGCTCCTCAACCACAGGAACTCCAGCATCAAAACTTCGCCGGGAAGAAAAATCCCTCGTTCGTGCTTCATGACACACCTGTGCACAGCAGTACTGTAGGCCGCCATGGGATTGTTTTTTTGTCCGTAGAATGACACTTCCAGTTATTTGTCTTTTTTTCTTTTTTCTTTTTTCTTCTCGGTTCATTCTCCGGGCGGATTGGTAAAACGAACTCAATTACGACCGCAGTCCCACTTGGGGTACAAACTACTTAGAACTTGAGTGGTGTGTCGCCAAAACGGGGCTGTACTCTTAAAAAGGGGTTCAAGCTCACCACACTCCCACTTCAATGATATACGTGTCGTGTCCAATTAACGCGTCGCTCCCGTGGCAGCAGCAGCAGCAGCAGAAGTGGCTGCGGCTACCTCGTGCATCTCGGGGCGCGTGAACATGTTGAACCCGACTCGACCTCCGAGAGAGGCACGTGCCGTGGAGACAGCCCCGCGAGGGGTCAGTGTTTCGGGTGAGAGGTACAGCAGTGAGGTCCTCAACCACGGCGGAGTTTCGGAAAAAATCAGGGTGCAGCGCATCTATCTATCGTAGCATGCACCCCTTGCAAGCGGCGGGTACCGACGACCTCAGCAACGTCGGCTGGGCTACACAGGCGTCTGCAACAGTGGTACAGTAAATAGAACCCCACGCTCGATTTTTGAGCGGTGTGATTGATCCCTTGCGTTTTTGTTGTTGTTGCGAAACGATGCTCGTTACGTACCAGCTCTTTCTTGGACGAGTTGCGATTGTTGCATGTACGTACGTGCAAGGGGTGTGGTGTCACGACGGGTGCTCGGGCGGGTTGCTCAGCTCAAGGCACAGCACAGGGCGCAACGGACAAGCTCAGCGTTCGTGCGGACCGCTTGTTGTACAGTATAAGGTGTCGGGCTACGTTCCGGTTTCCGCTGCGCGCATTACGGTCGGTCGCCAACCAATAGGAACCAGTTTTTAGAAAAAAAATGGGTATGTAGGTTATGAACACCTGAAATGAAGGGGGGGGGGAGGAGGGTCAGACGGACAGACAGACAAATACATACAGCAGTTTCGCTCACACATGTACATGTACACCCGCCCCCCAGTAAACTGGCGAGTACTTCGAAATATCGAAATTTCCGATGCCATGTCCAGAACCAATACGATGAAAATCGATAGGAATATATCTAAACTTTCGATATGATATCCAACATCGTACACAATTGGTTCTCTCATACAGTACAGAGAAATCCCCAGTACAATGGGGCATACGTCGATATACCGTACCGAAAGAATCGATTGGATATCCGCACCTAAAAACGACAAGTATTTCCATACACACCAAATCCCCAGGAAACCGAGAAACACTTCGACATACTGTCGACAAAATCGACATGATATCCAACCCCCAAAAACAGTAGTTTTGTTTATACACGGAAATCCTCGGTGAAGTGGGGAAACTTCGGTACATCGAGGCTTTCGATATGATAAGCGGCACCAACATTCCGATATACAGGAACTCGCGATAGTATATCCGACACCAACACTTGGAAATATCGCAACTTGAAACTTCGATATATAGAAAAATCGATGGGATCTCCATCGAAGCTTTCGATATGCTCTCCAAAACCAGAAACGGTAGACAGCACATTGAAGCTGATGAAGTCAAAACCGCTGGCCTCCGCAATGAGATCCCTGGAGATGCTGTCGACCCCCACGATGATATTATCGGACGTGGAGTTCAGCAAAAACTGGGCAATACTCCGATACATCGAGACTTTCGATATGATATACCGACACCAATGCTCGATACATCGGAAAAATCGATATGATAGCCAACATCAATATATCGATAAATCGTAACTATCCATATGTTATCCAGCACCAACGCTTCGATACATCGAAACTTTCGATATGATATCCAGCACCAAAGACAAAAAGACGGCACCTTGACGAAGGTGATGAAGGCGAGCCCTCTGGCTTCCGCAATGAGGTCCCTGGGGATGCTGTCGGCCCCCTCTATGACATTGTCAGGCGTGAAGTTCAGCAGGGTGTTGGCGGCCTTAAGGATCTCGCCCACCATGTCGAACGTCACGGGAGAGTTGAGGTATCTGCAACAACAGAAGTTACCGACAGTAGATGGCAAGAAAAGACAAGGAAAGACAAGACGAGCCGAGTCAAGACAAGACAAGCCGAGTCAAGACAAGTCAAAACGAGACAAGACAAGACAAGACAAGACAAGACAAGACAAGATAGGACGAGATAGGACGAGATAGGACAATACAAGACAAGACAAGACAGGACGAGATAGAACGAGATAGGACAAAAGACAAGACAAGACAAGACATGACAATACAAGACAAGACAAGACAAGACAGGACAAGACATGATAATACAAGATAGGACAGTACAGCACCAAAACGAGTCCCTGACCCACCTCTCTACCGACGACCGGCTGTGGTGGGTTGGCATCGCTGAGTGCGTCATGGTTTGCTTCAAGGCACGTGAACGAAGACACGAAGGAGACGAAACAACAGAAGGGAAGCGAAAAAATAAAAGGCAACGCAACGAAAAAACCAAAAACGAAGAAGGAAAGAAGGGGGGGGGACAACGAGAAAGCAGTGAGAAACGGACCAAGACAATACATGAAGACGAAGCATAAAAAAGAGGAGAACAGCAACAGAACCGAAAGAGGAAAAGGAAAGAGCGAAACACATGCAATAAGAACGCAAGAGAGAGGAAGCGAAAAACACGAGCGAAGAGGACAACACAAACGATACCGCCAGAAAAAGTAATGCCAACAGAAACAGATAAAAGAGCGAAAGAGAGGGAGACAAGGAGAAGAGAGGAAGAAAAGGCGATACATGCATCCAGACAAAGAGAAAGACAGGAAGGAAGGGACAGAAAGGTGGCGACAAACGTCCGGGGGGGATAAAACAGAAAAACGCGTCAAATTACTTAAAAGAGCAGACATATTTGTAACGGTATATCATTGTCACGGTCTGCATCATCTAGTGTTTGTCGTTGCGAAACATTGTGCAAGAACCGCGTCACACAGGTCTCACCCGGCAAAAGTGCACACCGCGCGCTCTTCGTGGAAAAACGAGGCAGAGAGAGTGGTGTGCTCCTTACTCGGCGACTCGTTGTCAGCCGACTCACTCCCAGCCCTGCTCATCATGGGACTTACCTTGGCAACCAATAACTAGTCGGCGACTTATAGTCAGCTTACTCCCAGCCATCCAAATCATGGAACCTACCTAGCCAACCGATGACTGTTCGGCGACTTGTAGCCAGCCAGCTCCCAGCACTACTATTAATGATCATGGAACCTACCTAGTCAACTAATACCTGGTCGGCGGCTTACAGTCAGCCAACTCCCAGCTCAACTAATCATGGAACCTACCTAGCCAGCAAAAAACTAGTCGGCGACTTATAATCAGCCAACTCGCAGTCCTACTAATAATGGAACCCGCCTAGCCAATTAAGTAACTAGTCGGCGGTTTATAGGCAACCAACTCGCAGCCCCATCAATCATGCCTAGCCAACTAATAACTAGTCGGTGGGTTACAGCCAGCAAACTCACCCACAGCCCAGCTAATCATGGAACATGCCTAGCCAACTCACAACTAGTCGGCGAGTTGTAGTCAGCCTAATCACAGCCCTACCTGCCAATCAAAAAGCAGTGGCCAATGCTGTAGCGATCGTCACTTTTTCTTGTCGTCAGTTTTTCCTTGTGTACTGAATTCGAGTGCAATCGAGTCCCAGAGAAAGGGTGAACAACGGATGAGAAACCACAGACCTGGAGATCTGCTTGCATCGGAGCCAACGCGTGCTCGCATTCCCTGCACACCCTCTGGACCTCTCGGGGGTCGAAATCGGCCAAGGTCATCGAAGCATCCGGCGGGGGGTAGACCACCTTCGAAAGCCGGAACGATGAGGGTGGTGGGCGGGGTAGGAGGGGGTGAGGGAGGGAGGGAGGTCGGGGGGATGGGGGGGTCTAGGTACCAAGAGAATACTTAAACATGAATACAACACAACCTTGCAAAATCAAGAGGTTGTCAGTAGTATGAAGCACCAGGTATTTGGTATACTGCCGGTACCTTACCAGAACCTTGCCGGTACCTCACCAGTACCTTGCCGGTACCTTACCAGTGCCTTGCCGGTACCTTACCAGTGCCTTACCAGTACCTTACCAGTGCGGGGTCCCCAAGGACCCCCCTCTTCCCCATCTTCCTACCACAGCATACGCCTTCCGTACCGGTGTACCCCAGGTATGTAGGCATGTAACCATACCGTCGCAGCTGAGATTGAGCCACACAAGAACCGGGCATCACCCTCCCCCACTACGCAGCCCACACTCCCCATACTACTCACATAACAACCCCCAACCCCCCCCCCCCCCCCCCCCCCCCGTTAGATATTTCACGATCACGGTGCCCCCCCCTAAAGCAAAAGGGGGAAAGAGGCTTCCCAGCGTATGTATGAAGAACACGAATGTAGCTCCGATGAAGAGCCTATCATCAACCGCGTATTTGAAACGGCCGACATTCTAGATTCACGCCGTCGTTATCACTCAAAAGTGGGTGACTTGGCCGTACTTCGATACCGAAAAACCGTTTTACACTGACTCCACGCTGTCCGCCAAACATGGCCGCAGTGCTGTTGAATAAATGCCCAGTTTCATGAAGAACAATTCCCATATTCGTTTTACGATACCCTCCGAACAAAAAACAAAACGAAGATGGGCCGAGTTTAAGCGTCCATTTCGTTTCGTCAACAGTTTTTGGGTCCACTTTTTTTACATGTACCTCGTATCAGTTCTTAGCGTCTATTTTTTGTTGTCGATATTGGTTTCGAGCGAAGATGCAGAGAGACCCTTGAGCGAGGTAAAACGACCCCTAGCGAAAGCAGGTTTTATTTTGTACGATAATTTTGCTTCCGCGGTGAAACAAGCCTCACCTCAACCGGCGTGCCCGGCTTGAGGGCCAACCCGACACCCATGCCCTTGCCCTTGACCGTCTCGATTAGCTCGGCGACCTTGTCTGTGGCCTCCACGTGAAACGTAAACCTGATATTTCAACAACAACAACAACAACAACAACAAGGTGCCACCTCAGCTGTGTTATCGAACAAAGCGTCCAAACTTCTCGTTTCCAAGCTGCGTGTGATAGATCGATCGCGCGTGCTATATACACTGAGGGGGGGGGGGGTGTACTCGATAGGAGATATGTACTCGATCTCATGCATGGCCGTATTCGTATGACGGAGGGGGGGGGTATTGGTATTGGTATTGGTATTCGTATCGGGGCGATAGTTTATGGTGGTGTATCAAATCTGACATGCGCACAAAAAAGCGACCAAAGATAAAAACACGCGATATTTCAGAGACAAAAGGCCATGAAACCAAGTTACCGAGCCCGCTTCTTTCGACGAGGAGCAGTCATCAGGAACAAGAAGAAAGAAAAACACAGGGTTCTCCACGGTGGTGCGCTTTTTTCCGGCAGCGCGGTGCGATGAAACCTTACCGAAACCGCACATCGCCGTGTAGGATTCAGGAAAAGGGAGACCTACACCGTTTGATGGTCCAAAACCAAAACCCGCACCGCACCGTTTGATGCTCCAAAAACCACAAGTCCCCAACGCACGTCACAAATCTGCAAATCGAAAATTCGCACTGCGCCGGACCTCAACTCTTTCAAGTGTATGACAATGCAAAGCCGAAATCTGCACCTGGACGAAACTGCAACTAGAACATTACCCCCGCACCGCACCGCACCGTACGTACATATGATAATTTGAAAGCGAAACCTGCACCGCACCGCACAAAGTTTGCAAATATAGGAAATGCGCCGCGCCGTACCGTGTGACACATTCTAGCCATACCCTGCACCGCACCGCTCCTTAAAGCCATACTATGCGATTCTCCAAAAACAAAACACACACACACAGCGCGGGCTCGGCTCTGTCATGTGCAAGTACACCGTGAAAAGTCAAGCTGCACGAAAACATTTCCCCACCTGTCCACACCAGCATCAGCCATGTCGTCTACCCACTGGGCGGGGTGGGACACCATGAGGTGAGCATCCAATAACGCCTTCGTGTGCTTGCGGAGACCCTTGATAACCTACCGCAGGACAGGGCACGGAAAAAGGAACGCAACAACGCACGAAACGGAACAACGCAAGCCCAACGGGGACGCCTGTTCGTCAATAGTTGTCCAGAAGCATGACAGGCTTGGTGGAAATATCAAGTGTAATATTGCACAAACTATAGGAAGTCTGGGGGTTTGCGCTGCGGGATTGAATACGAACATGATGTGGAAGGCATGTTTGGGTAGGGGGTACCCGGTAGGTACTATAGGAGTACGAGAGGGCGAGTCTGACTAAATTTGAACTATAATAGGAGAAGGTATAGCAGGGCACGGCAGGTGATAGACAAGCGAAGCAATTACGGTAGCGGGTGTATAGGAAGCTGGCGGTGAATATCTGGCTGGCAACACCTACGTATACCGCTGTTGTAGTGAGGATTGAGACTGCAGCAGGGGGTGGCAGGAAAAAAATGAAGAAATACTGCAAAACGTCCACAGGTCGAAGAGGGATCGTGGGTTTCCAGTTGGAAACTTAGGTCTTCCAGGGCAGAGAAGCTCCCTCCCGCTCCTAGTTGGTGATCTAGCTCATTGTGCCGGGGGGAAGCCGTATAGTCTGCATCGTCTAGGACATGTTTGCCCACAGCAGTGTACCTATCCTGCACACCATATCGTATCAGCAGGTTGGGATCTAGATTATCTATATCTAGATGATCTATCTGGAGATGATCTATTTGGAGATAATCTGTCTGTATACCAGGTATGATATATCTGTAGATGGTGTATATGTAGATGATCGGTTTGTAGAGAACTATCTGTGGATGATATATCTGTAGATGATATATCTGTAGATGATATATCTGTAGATCGTACCTGGAATATATGTAGAAGATCGATATGTAGATGATCTATATGTGATGATCTATCTGTGGATGATATATATCATATGTAGATCATTTAGATGTAGATCATCTAAATGTAGATCATCTAGATGTAGATCATCTAAATGTAGATCATCTAAATGTAGATCATCTACGAAGTATATGTATATCATCTGTCGTATACATCACATTTTTTTTTAGGCTGAAACGTTTTCGCTGGGGTGTGCTTTGTTCCGTCTTACGTGCAACACACGGAGCGCAAAATTCCTCAGATAAGTACTCGTAGCTCCTTTGAGGTCAGAAAACGTTCGCCCAAAAAGCGCTACATACCTGCATTATTACGGGGCACATATTGCATTAAATAGGACCTATGGTACACACAAAAATCTATATATTTATTGATTTTTACTAACAATATTTGGTCCTATTAACTATGGTACCCCGTATTTGCACCCAACCCTGAAAACCTACAGCAAAAAAAACAGGGTTGTGAGTGGGCGGCTGGCTATATGACCTATGCCAATGGAAACGCGAAGTCCAAAAGTCCTCTTTCAATTATATTGATTTCAAAGAACAGCCGAATAAATCCTCGTACCGTCGCTGTGGGGAAAAAGAAAAAAAAAGTTAAATATGTGTTTCCCCCCCCCCCCCTTGTTGGGTTGGCGTCGTTTGGCAACGACACTGTAAAAAATGCCG
>JBBMHQ010069676.1:0-10353 GCA_037834295.1 Postelsia palmaeformis
CAGCTTCCGCAGCAGCCACCGCTGAACACGAGGCACTGCTTGCATCTATTACTGCCGCACGCACCGTGGCTGAGGAGAACGCGCACGCGCAGAAGGTTTTTGGGCCCGCAGCGAGAGGGTCGTCGGACACTGCACTGGCGCAGGCTGCTGAGACGCGGGAAAACGGAGAAAAGCTGAGGTTTAGACAGGGAGAGCTTTTGAACGAGACCCAGGGTCGGATGATTTTGCTGGTGTACACCCGCTGCGTGGAGGCGGGCTTCAGTCCCGAGGCTGCTGTGGCGGAGACTGCGAACACTCTTGGCATCGTACGTCGTCTTTGTGCTTGTTGTGCAGCTGTTGCTGTAATATCCTTATTATCTACTGTCCAGAATGCCTTGTGGCTTGGATATTCGCACTGGTACATGATACACATACATACCTCTCTGTCCCGAAATATAATAACCATTTATATATTATTATATTACTAAAATAGCCCTTATAATTCGGGACATAGCTGAACTGTTTGTATGCGCGCATATTAGTACTTGTACAGCATTTACACGCGCATACTGCCGGCTGGACGCACGCAGCAGTACTGCTGCACGTGTATCGATAACTCTTGCTGTACGTCTGTGTCCTTGTCGATTTTCCCTCCTGCTGCAACGTACACCGGTCTTGCTGTGTGTACGGCACTACCTGAACTGCAGTGCTGTACCTTCGTTTTTGTGTGTTTGCCGTGTCCCCTTGTCTGCCGATACAGGTTCGAACGGCTTGGTTCCACGAGGACACCCTGCTGACAACGAGTGCGAAGGGGCGGGGCCTGGCAAGCGGAGAAGATAGACGGCGGGTACTCACCGATGCACAGCGTGTCAAGCTTTCCGCGTTCATCTTCGGCAAGCACAAGAACGGGGAATTGGCACCGAAGCGCACCCACACCAGGAATGGTTCCAAGAATTTAAGCAGAAAATTCTCGGACTTTTCTCCATAACTCGCCGAGTGTATGTGATTTTCTTATTATTTTTTTTCCAGCGTCAGCGCATCGACTGTACCGTCAACCCGACCTGTAATTCATCGTTCTTGACCGAGTATTGTTGGAGATATGGCTTGTTTAGCATCAAACAGTATCAACACGAGAAATAGTTGCACAATGTTCACCGGAATTTTCTCAACATTTTCTTATCACTCAGTCAAATCATTAATATTTTTTATTTTATTTTATTTTCCGTGACATTGAGGCTCATGCGAACAATCCAAGCCATCGTTCACCGTAATCGGCGACGAATTGCCGGAGTTATCGATCAATAGGCATCAGCTCCTATTAACAATGTATCTCCGTAAGATCAATATTTGGTCCTACTTACTATGGTCTCCCGTAAATAGGGCAACAGCACCTTTGCGTGACCACGGGCTCCTTGATTTGAGAGTTAGCGCGAGAACAACAACAATAACAACGACGACGATAACAACAACAACAACAACAACAACAACAACAACAACACCAACACCAACACCAACAACGACTGCATAGACGAACGAAAAATCCAACGGGTACCAAGTCGATATTCTTCATTGTACCGAATGTCGAACGTTTTCACCAATTGGGCAGCTCACGATCTGGACAATCCTAATAATCTTGACTTGCCGTTGAGATATGCTGCGCAGGATCCGTGTGGCTGATAGATCCAGATGCGGCTACCAAACCGCCCGGCTGAGTTAGATTATACAGATCAGGGATCTATCTATCTCTCCATCTATCTATCTGCCCTGAACAATCTACATCACCAAGTGGGGATCTGTGGTCTGTCCGAGGCATGGAAGTTTTCCTTCAGCATTAGCATCAGCTATTATACGGGGATGCAAACAAGGGGTGGAGGGTACATCGAAACTGAAACTTCGATCCTTCGATATATCGGAACTTTTTGCGTACGTACCTGGACGATATATCGGGACTTTCTATTATATCTCCGCGAGTCGTTCACCTCGGAAGCCCGACTGGCTCTCTCGTGGGCCACGAAACAAAATCCCATTGTTTGTTTCAGGGTGCAGCCGCCTTCCAAGACGCCACTACGTACTGACTCCGCGGGCGAAGCCATCGAACTGGTTCATGTCAGATCCCCATCCACTTGGTGATCTAACTTTTTCCGGGCAGATACATCCCTGATCGATAATATGTTCTGCACGATCTAGACCATGTTCGGCGGGTGGGATCTATCTGTACGGCACGGCTTTTTAGCGCACGTACTTTTTGCCGGCTAGGATCTGCATGACACGGGTCTTACAAGCGCAATATCGCGCCGCACAACGGCGAAAAAATATCTACCAGGCAACACTCGTAGGGTCTGTAGAGTAGTGTCTACTGCCGAACTTGTAGATCGTCATTTGCCCGACGTATGGATGTTTCCCTCTTTCGGCGCAAGGGTGGCAGCGGTGCTCTCGACCCGTGCGCTGTATCAGGTATATCACATAAGCTTGCTCGGGTTTATTTAGTATACCAGGTATACATAACATCGCGTGCGCCGTCTCGAGTATGATCTCTATGGTATACCAGTATGTACTCCCGGTGCTCCCGCTTGTACTGTTTAAAGTATACGAAGCATCCTACCGCGAGGTGGCATAGCAATCAAAATCCGCGACGGACAAAAAAAACGTGTACCCCCCGTATTCACGATGTTCACCTGGCTCTGGTTGCGATGTTCACCCGAAAAAATAGATTTCGAACAGAGCGGGAACTTCCGCATCGGATTGACCCGTCTCGGGGTACTGACTGCGTCTGCGCTTTGTTTTCCTGGTTGCGGGCTCATTATAACCCGACACGTAATTCGCGTATACCTCGGCTTTAGCTTCATGAAATATAAGCTTGTGCAGATCTGAAAGCTCCACATTCTTCCCGAAAGCTGTCTGTGAAACAATAATATGTGTCAGTACTGCTGGAAGCAGGTATTAATAGGCGATGCCACTGACGAAAAGCTGACCGTCTCCTGGTACTGAATGAGACGTACTGTCAAGCAGGACTGACAGCACTTGCGTTGAGTTTAGCTGTAATATGCCATGGGCGTGCGTACGAGAACCAAGTCTACTGATCAGCACACTGTTCAAGGTTATTGATCTAGTCTACCGAGCAAGTCTGCAGAGCAAGTCTACTGATCATGTCTATGGAACGAAGTCCACCCAACGAGTCTGCTAGTCCATCGATCAAGTCTATCTATCCAGTCTACCGGCCAGGTCTACTGATCAAGCCCGCCTAGATCAAGCCTACCGATTGAGTCTACCGAGATCGAGTCTACCGAGATCAAGTCTGCCGAGATGAGGTCTACTGATCAAGTCTACTGATCAAGTCTGCTGTTCTCAAGTCTACTGAAGTCCAGCACGCACGTATGTACTTCACGCCAAACTACGGAACAGAATAGCCCCAGCCGGCCGCGCGCTGGAAACGATCGTATCGGCTATCTCCACCGCACCTGAATCTCTCGGGCTCAGACCGGGTCAACATCCTCACGCGCCCGAGGTACGACAGTAGCAAAGGGAGCGACGGATTAAATTGACGTACCGTAGTTTATACCAGTACGTGAAAATGTGCTATCAATAGTGCTCCACTCCAGTTTTGCGGCGAATCACTAGGAAACAGAGTGAGACACATGTGTATGTGTAACGCAGTGGTAATACGGCTCGTGGGGGCTTCGGGCGGGAAACTTGATGATATAAAAAAAGACAACTGAGTGTAGCGAAACGGCCACAACATGATCGGGGAGATGATACAAATCAGTGTCCGGGTTGCGAATGCAAGGAGTTGGTAAGGGCACGGGGCGCAACATTATCCTACCCGCGTTGCCGGGCGCTGGGGCTTAAAAGGTTGATAACACCAAATTTACCAACCATTCTTTAGGCAGCTATTCCTCAAAAGGGCTCCCAAAGGGGCTAAGCTTTATTTTTGCCGTTCCGCCCGAGGGGGTAAATACATCATACCAATATAGGTGGGGATTTAGGCACCAACAAGAGCAAGGACAGCACCAACAAAAAACAGCACGAGGAACAATAACACTAACAGGAAGAGCCTCGACACGAACAACAACGGGAAAAAAACGACACCAGCAAGGAACGACAACCACTGTTGAATATAGAACGAGAATCGGAATCGAGTTCGATCGGATACCGATTTACAGAAAAAATAACTAACAATCGATACAATCTCGAGAATTGATACATTCAAAGCTTGCGTCAGCGGGAGAGGTGTGGGTGCTTCAGTGTCGTTCGATAGGATACGTAGCGATAAATAAACAAACAAAACTAACTGGTACGATCCCGATATTTGATAGTTTCAAGCTTTCGTTCAATATCGTAGCATACGCATTCATGAAAACGCAGGAATGCCAGTGACCGAGGGCAAGATACATTCGATACGATGCGGATGCATGATATTCCAAAACTTTCGACACGATATACAACGCTAGTAACATAAGACAACACCACTTTTAGTGATGGGTATCGAACGATAATCGAGTGCAGTACGATGCTATCGGACGATATTCGAGTTGAATGCAGTACTGTCGAACGGTACTATCGAACGATAGTCGAGTTGAAAACGATACAATCGAACCGACAATCACGTTGATTACGGTAGGATCGAATCATAATCGAGTTGAACAGGGTACAATCGAAAGATAATCGAGTGATCGATACTACACAAATCGAGTTGAATACGATACTGTCGGACGATAATCGAGTTGAATACAATACCATCGAATGATAATCGGGTTGAATACGACACGATCGAAGCATAATCGAGTTGAGCAGGGTACAATCGAACGAGAATCGAGTTGAATACTATGGGATCTAACGAGAATTGAGTACAATACAATATTATCGAACGAGAATCGAGTTGAATACTTTGTACGACACTATCGAACGGTAATCGAGTTGAACACGATACCATCCAACGGTAATCAACTTGAATACGATACTATCGAACGAGAATCGACTGCAATACGATACCATCGAACGGTAATCGACTTGAATACGATACCATCGAATGCTCATCGAGTTGAATACGATACCATCGGACGATAATCGAGTTGAATACACTATTGAACGGCACTCGACTTGAACACGATGCTATCGAACGGTAATCGATTTGAACAACGATAACCGAGTTTGAGTACGATGCTATCGAACGAGTATCGAGTTCATCACGATACTAATAAAACGAAACATCGACTTGATTGGGATCCGATACTACTGCAGAAGTCGGTACACCGAAGCATTTCGTTCAGTATCAACACCAAAGGCGGGGGGATGCCAAGGGATGGAGAATGAAACGCGTTCAACACGACAAATACCTGGCATCTGTTGACGAACGCTCGATATTTCGATAAATCGAAGCTTTCGATACGATACGCCTGGCAACTGTTGTCGGACGTTCGACATTTCGATGAGTAGAAACGTTCTATTCGATACTCAATTCTACGCAGCAACAATAACACGACAACGGCGATAATCGCAACGAAACTACAACCACAACAAAACAGCAGCTCACATCTATGTCAATAACAATAAGTGTAAGAGCAAGGCGACAATGACAACAACAAGAACGAAGCCATAGCACTGGCAACCACAGCTACAAGCAACAAGCAAGACAGACAAGGACACCAGTAAGAACAGCGAAATAACAGCACCAAGAACAGCAGCAGTAGCAACAACGCCAACAAGAACGGAGAAAAACAATTATGACAATAACACAGACAACAATGGGGACAAACAACACCAGCAACAGCCACAACCGTAAGACAAAACTAAACGACAAACTATCCCAGTGACAACGACAACAACGAGCACAAGTACAACAAGAATATACGGCGAACGGCAAGAGTTACGTAGATTTTTAACAAACACGAAAACGCGAAAAACAAAAACAAGAACGCGAACAAGAAGGCCAGCCACAGCAAGAACAGCAGCAGCAGCAGCAGCAGCAGCTAGAGCAAGAACAGCAGCAGCAAGACTCGCCGCAGAAGCACCGGCAGCATTCACCACCACTTCCATCACCACCACCACCACCACAACAGCAGCAAACAAAAGCAAACAACAAAACCGATCACAGGGCATGCTCAACACCACCAACGCTCTTCCAGAGGCCCTTCAAGTCCTCGGCAGCCCCCCTCCTCCCATCCGCCAGGTAAGCGTGACTTGCTTGAATAACAAACAAAAGAACCACCACTGCGAGACATGAACTCATCAAACAGACGAAAAATACGTTTGCCATACATGCCCATTGAGTACCGTACAACACGTGCGATAAGAGAACGTACCCGTCTAACAATAGCACGTGTGAGAGATAACACATACCTTGCAACAACGTGTGATAGATAACACATACCTTGAAACACGCGTGATAGATAACATATACCTTGAAATACATGTGATAGATAACAGATACCTTGAAACACGTGTGATAGATCGCAGATACCTTGAGAACGCGTGTGATTAAGCTGCCACACCCTTCAAACGCTTGTGATGAGACAAAACATACCTCGCAACGCTTGTGATAAGATGACACACGCCTTACAGCACGCGTGACAAGATAACACACATGCCTCACCATACGGGGTGATACAATAACACACCCCCAAGGACGAATTTTCCAAGCTGATTCTCTCTCGACGACGGACAGGGTGCAAAATGCCGAGCGATGTGTCCATTAAAAGTATGGAAATATCTCGGCCAAATGTCCCCAACGCCACCATTTTCATTTCGTGTGCCCTCCAACCCCCCCCCCCCCCCGCACTACAGTAGTTGCGGGGAAAACTCGTCTCGGAAATCCGTCCCATGGGGTGGGTATAATATCGCTATTACGGAGGACCATAGTAAATAGGACATATGGTACACACAAAAACTTACATATTTATTGATTTTTACGAACAATATTTGGTCCTATTAACTATGGCCCCCCGTAATAGCGTGTCAGACGGTCACGCCTCCATGGTCACGTGACGATCAGGGTTTACGCGAAGAATCTGGTTGGAACCGTTTTGGTTGGGTTGCTTGCAATAACATTAATAGTCTGTTGTTGCTCACAAAATATAGCAATCCCAGTCCACGAAAAAAAAATTGCATCATCCTAATCGTGGGAAAAAGTGACCAAAGATGACGTTCTTGACCTTCACCTGGTAGTGAGATTTCTCGGGTTGGGTTGACTCTATGGGGTTGGCTAGCAGACGGGGGTACTGCTGGCCGGCTAGGGCCTTCGGATTCACTTGTTCATACAACCTGCTCACGTTGCTCGTTTCAAAAACTTGTACAACCGAATCAAGTTGGGTTATCGTAAACACCCTACAAACACGTGTTCATGTCAATGGGGACGTAGTGCCACAATGTTATGTACCACTTTGGACGAAAGTATGAGGACCACTTCGTCTTCAGATTCACAACCTAACCTTCCAGGCGTCAGTAGTAACAAACACACCATACCAAGAAACGAGAACAAAAAATCAATACTTGCACCACTGACTGCTGGAGACCTGTACAGGCCGACTTTAAAAACCGGCGCGTATATGCATACGGAACTGGATTAGCTTGCTCTATACCGCATGGAAGTTGTTTCGTCGCGAGTAGTCTTGGATTCCTTGGTGCGGAACGGAATGGGCAGTGCAACTGATGTCCATCGTATCTTAGAGCCTTCAGAACTGTCGAAACTAATTTTCACCCTGAGCTGAAACGACGCATTTTGGAGCTCTTGTCAAGACAATTTTTATTGACAAAACAACTGTCGGTAAAAGACGGTACGTGGTACTTTGATGCGGTGTATATTTCAACTTCCTGCGCCAACTTCCTGTGCTTCGCGATTACTGTATTTTCCCACCCGAAAGGCTGTGTTCTTCTCTCTTACTCGCTTTCTTCTCACCCAACTATTAGACTATACGGACATGACTTTCAATAGACACAGCCTATTGCAGGTATGACTCACACTTGCCTCACTCACCACTCCACTGTTATATAGCAGTAGCGGCAGTATATAATGGCACTACGTACTGTAGTCTAGTACTAATAAACAGCAATGCTTTTAGGGTTAGTTTTCGGCTTGCACGAGTACATAAAGCTTATTAATACCGGAAAAACATCCAAAATGTAAGAGTGTAGGGATCTGGGATCTGTGGAGCGGCATTAAATCCTAAAATACATGGAAGGCATGTTCGGTTGGGGGATACAAGAAAGTATCAGAGAGAGCGAGTCTAATTCAGGTTGAACTCTCGTTCAGGAGAGAGGCAAGGACACGGCGGGTGAATAGACGAGCAACGCATACGGGGGTAGGCATCTGACCGGCAATGAGGAATTTGAGGATGAAAAATGTTGAATAGGGAATATAGGAGGTTATCGTGTAGTGTGTGTCTTCTTCACATGAAACCGTTATTTCTACCCGTCGACATCCAGCACAACCAGTGTCCCTGCCGATTATTCCACCCTAGAGGGAAGGAACAAGCTTTGTGGTCACAAAAAACGCGACACAGAGATGCTGCAATGTTATGAAGTAACCCGAGTAGACTATGCCATGCCATGTCATCGTACTGGATACGATGAAAGTTGGTAGGTTGGGTGTAGAGGAAAGGGCCAGCATTCAAGATTCAATCGATATCTCAAGATTCATGATCCTAACGATCGTGGGGGAACATAGTGGTCAGAACCAAACATGGCACACCCAGGGCAGCTCATGAGCTGCAGCAGCTCGTCTATCGTGTATAGTTTACGCCTTAAAAAGACGTGCAGATGAGCTACCGCCTATAGCTCAAGCTGGGGAAAACATGTGTAGCTCATGGAGCTCCTATAGCTCATCGCGAGGACAGATGAGCTGTGACTCATGTAGCTGATACCAGGTATAGCTCACCCTGCGCGAATACGTGCAGATAAGCTGTCCTATATAGCTCAGGCTGTCGAAACATGTGCAGATGAGCTATCGCCTACCAGGTATAGTTCAAGTCGGGAAAACATGTGCAGATAAGCTACACATCGCCTATAGCTCAAGATTTGAAAACATATGTGGATCATCTATTGCCTACCAGGTATAGCTCAAGCTTCAAAAACTTGTGCCTATGAGCTACCGCCTATAGCTTGAGCCGGGCGAAACATGCGTAGCTCATGTAGCTCCTACTCCCTCTGGGCAAACATGTGCAGATGAGCCATCCTCTATAGCTCAAGCTTCGAAAACATGTGCAGTTGAGCTATCGCCTGTAGCTCAAGCATCGAAAGCATGTGCAGACGAGCTTTCGCCTACAGCTGAAGCTTAGAAAACATGCGCAGACGAGCTACCGCCTATAGCTCAAGCCGGGAACACATGTACAGTTTATGTAGCTAACGAACTTCACCGGTGATCAACCTTTGAAAAGAGCTAGCTCGAGCTACGGTGAGCTGATCTGTCTGTTGTATATTGTGCAAAAACATACAGTAGGGGGATACCTGGTTCTTGTTTTTTTTGTCTCGTGCTTGTCCATCTTGAGTTCTGATTACTATGCTCCCCGTAATAGTTTCTCCCCGAATACGTGGGGGCAGTTCAAAGTACTTGGGATTTGAGTAGATACGCTTTGCAGCACTACGTAGAAAAAAGGGATAGTCAACACTTTTAGCTGCGACAGTGGTATAACGGCAGTGCGTGTTGCAGAAAGAACGCGTCTCCTCCTGTATCTCGATCAATCTATGACAACCACGATTGATCTATTGATCTCAAGGTTCACCTATTTACAGAAGAACCTACTGATGCAGAATGAGCCCGTCTCGTCCTGAATCTACAGTACATCAAGCTGTGACGGCAGTGATCGATTGATCTCGAGGCTGAACTACTGCAGGATACCTGCCTGCCGTTACCTACGTACCAGGTAGTCCGTCGGCTGAAAGCTACTGATTTATTAATGACTGGCTCTAATCACAGGGCTGTACTCTTACGTGCGAACGCCTATATACCCACGTGCTAGCGATGCTGTATTGTATCAAACCAGCTATTAATGTCCTTACGATGTCCATACTGCTCTTGGTAATCCAGCCCACAATAGTAAGGACGCTTTAATGTATTAACAGTCAGCAGGTAGCACGTTACACACAATACAATAGAGGCAGCAACAGGCACCAGACCAGTTACGTACGTGTTGCTCTGAGACAATTGAGCAGTAGCGGTAATTCTACAAGAAGTCTTCATCAGGGACAATAACGGCAGTGACACTCGGATTGCCAGTACCAAGTACTTAGTGTACATCAGTACGTACAACGCCATCGGAGACAGCAGTAAAAACTCTGCAGCCGGTAGGAATACACCAGCCGGTGGAAACACGGCCGCCAGCAGCAGTACTACATACAAACAGCCACAGGCAGCAGAAATACCACAGCCGGCTCATAGTTATT